>JAULKM010114871.1:0-22144 GCA_032355605.1 Rubia tinctorum | reverse complement strand
GTAGGTGGATTTCACCGAACTGCGTAACCAAGTTGTGTGTCTTGCATTTATTTACATTACATACTTGGTTAGGTTAATCTACGTTGGAACATAGGCTTAACGGTTAAATCTACTAAAACGGTAAAACAAGATTTTCAGAACTGAAAGACATATCGTGGAATTGTAAATGTAGTTCTAAAACCGGCGTCAAGAGGTGTAATGTCGATGTTGGATCAACCAACGTGTAGCAAAATGTTGTCAATATTGGTCCCATTGATTCGTAGATGGCATTTGGCCAAAATCGATTAGACCGACATGATCCTATATAGTTGCGATATCAGTTTCAACCGAAGTATTTACGACATGTAACTAATGTTGACCATTTGAATTTGGTGTGTCCATTTAAAATGAAGTCGATTATAATGGTCAATGTTGGGTATATTTAGTTTGATAATCGCGTGGAACCAAAACCACAATCTAAATTACCAATGTCGGTTGTTTAACTCGATGGAATACTATCTTGTCTAGCCGGTAGGAACCGACATCGGTAATTTGGTGTCAGTGTCTCCTTCAGGCGGATCGATGGCAGTACAATGTCGGTTACTCCATTACAACATTCATTGAAAATCTCCCTCCCGGTTTCGAGATTGAATATGTAACCTGAAGTCGTTCCGTCTTAATGATTTTGTAGGTGAAAGATGGAGCGTGCAGCATGACAATTGTATGAAAGTTTCGCACTGATACATCCTTTGTGACAATACTCTCTTCTGACTTTGGTGTAAATACCCAAATTTTGCTTCGTTTGGGAACTCTGCATGGCCCATTCTTGTTGGGATAATTCTTGGGCTCCACTATAGGCCCACTTTGAATATAACATAAATTAGACAGCGCGATATCTCTAAAAACACATTAAACAATCATGGGAAAATTACCTCCGAACATGGACCACCGTTTGAGTCAAATAGGGTGACCATTACAAAAACATTCCATAGCCCTCACCTATCGTTGTCGCCTCCGGTTCCAGAATTGGAATCAAGCCCCATCATTAAAAAATATTTTGAATGCCTACAACCACGTTGTCCTTGGGTACAGTTTTTGATGATGTAATCGTACGGAGGTGTGCATTATACCTTCTACCACAAGATGTGCCCCTCGATGACCTTGTTCAACAAGAAGTTTGCACATTTTCATTTCCTGCAAGCAATGTAAACATTACAAATGACCTGATTCCATAACTCTGCATTCAATAAATAATGATATCATTTTTCTAATGTTTGTATTGGATAGATACATACACTACAAGAGATAGCACCTATTACCTCGATTCTGCAAGGTTTTTAATCTCGGTTTTCAGATTTCTAAAAATCGAGGTAAATGTGAGTGTAGTAAAAAGTAAAAAATTGTGCCTCAGTTTGAAACCAAGGTAAAAAATATTTTTATCTCAGTTTTCATGGAAAGAACTGAGGTAAATACTCATCAACCGATGACCTTGCCGACTGTTGAGCGACATCGGTCTGAATTATATGCCTCCCAACTCCCCTATCTTCATGTGATGTCGTGGTTATCGACGATGCGACATCACTCTGAACTGTATGTGAAATATCATGATGTTTCAAGCGTCGTCGCTCAATATGATTTTTTACCGCAGGTTTGAACCACGGTTAATTTTATAAATTACATCAGTTTTTTTTTGGAAAAAATGGTGGAATTTTTTAATTTTCCAAATCCTTGATCGAGTATTAAGCGATGTCGAATTCAGAAAATGCATTTTCGACGTAGAAGAGAGTGTGCGACGTCGTATAATCCGATGTCGCGATGGTCATAATCGGTTATATGATGACGTGGCATGTCAATAAACACGACGTCATTTTAAAAGACCGATGTCGCAGACATAGGTCCGACTAGTGTTTCTTTGTCCATTCCCTTCCTTCGTCTCTGCGGTGTCACTTTCTGCATCGTGGTTCATGGTGCAACGTTTCTCTATTTAGTGTCTCGTCGGTAACCCTTGCGAAATATGAGCAATGTCGGTTGTTTGTGAACGTTTTAGCAGAATTGTAATAGATACTATGTGACGACAGTGAAATTTCCAAATACAGCAATTCATATTTATAGAAAAGAGGTCCCGACATCAAATGCCTTTTCATATTGCATGTTAATACATCAATCATTGAAACTACACCATCCATACACAAAGTAGGTTACCAAAATTCTCACAAAATGAACTTTACCATTGATACTCCATAGCTAGCTAGAGAGATCTATATTTAGGTGTCAAAAAATACCTTGGAAGGCATCAATGGGCATTTTAGAGAATGATGATTTAACAAAACAATTAACCTAATCAAAGTTCTTCATATGGTAGATGGGTTAAGTAAAGGCTTCAAATTCTTTACCATCATACAGAGCGCCTAACTTTTGCCTGCACCTTCCAAAAGCGTGATGGGATATGGAGCTTTGTCCTCAGAAAAATACTACAACAACGAGCAACTTCATAATTGATAAATAGGTTGTGCATAGTCAGGATATTATTCATTAGACTAAATATATAGGTTAGAATAATAGATACATGTTGTAGATCAAATTGATTCTCCCTCACAAGCAAGACCAAGTCCTTCATAAAGTGCATACAATATTAACCGCTTTCCCACACACCCACTTGTTTTTTATGTTATTCAAACAGACAAATTGTTCATAAATACGTAGTTAAGTACCTTTTAGTAAATCCTAATTTCATAATAAAAAATTTAATTTAATTATAATCTTGAGGGACTTCCACGTGCATCCTTTGTGTTTGGTAATCATGTGATCTACCATCATCTTAGTAATTGGGAATGAAATAGTTTCTAGGGGTGTTTGATGTAACAGATCGTACCAGAACACCGTGTTTGATGGAAAAACGATGATGTCCATCATCCAATGTTTGCTACAAAAATGAAATCGTCATTAACTCAATACAATCTCATAATCTTGAATAGAATCCAAACAAGACTAATGAAGTAAATGGAGATGATTCACCACTGGTAATAAGGTGCGATGTATATGGAGTTGTCCTTTTGCATCAACCATGAGATCAAATATGCCAAACACTTCTCTATCGCCACATGTTCATGTTGGATGTTTAATGGGCAAAGAACCCCCTATCCAACCTTTGAATTTGGAAACGGGTTGTACATGCAAGAGCCTATAAACATAGTTAGTGTTGTACATGGTTAGAGCCTACACACATGCAAGAGCTACAAACATTATTAATTTCGATGATTAAAGCCGGGGTGACACATTAATACTTACAAGCAATGTAGTTGCATCACAGGAGGTGGAACATTATTGAAATTGAACAAGTCTTCCAAATCCTCCTTTTGGATAATAGGATTTACCCTGTACCAAAAAAATACTCACTTTTTCCATTGGAATTTCGTACAAACATGAGGGACGGTGTGGTGTCACAATTGTGTGGATGTTCTTCAGAAATCACCCTTCGAGAGATTGTATGGTGGTGGCTTCATTCTAGAAACACAAGTCTTTGTTGGTTTATAATCCTCACATAGATTGGGTAATTTTTCGGGCTACTAATCCTTGTCTCGATCTATATTAAAATAACCTTAAAGTTTTATGTACGGCACATTTTTCTGAATTCACATTTAACAGTATATCAATTATCATGTTATACCATCTTTATAGTCCTGTTCTCCAAAATATCCACCAAACGAAGGGTTCATTCCACAAATATTCCCAACTCCTCGACCACTATCCTTTCCCCGGTTTCTGAAACTGGAAGAACCACACCATCTACCAGGGCCTTTGTGACATTGACCACCCCGTTATCGATGAGCTTATGATGATGCACTCATATAGATGAGTACACTTTACCTTCAGCCATGATGTGGCTCTCTCCATCAACACGTTTGGCAAGTAGTATGCACAAGAAGTTATCCTACACAAGAAGACTTGCTAATTTAAAATATATAATGAAATATGATGCCATATGAATATTCTAATATATTTACTCAAACCTTAATGTTGTGTTGGGTAGCGTCAACTAACTACGTTCTTAGTCGATTAAAGGCATGGGGTGTTGAAAAAGTTGAAGACGAGAGTACATGCCCACTATCACACTGTGGGTGGTCATGTGTTGAGGTTGTAAGAGAAGCAACACAAAGAGGAGTTGACGGTGCTGGTTTTGAAGTTGCAATGATTTTCTCCAAGTCAAGTGGCATTTCCCATTCGATTGTTGCGAGACATAAGCCACTAGTTGGCTTAATGTGGATTTCAAAGCATCAATCTCTCTTTGTTGACTATTGAACGCAATATCAATCTTCGGTGGTTAAGGTTTGACAAATATGTCCCTATGTGTAGCGAGCATGCTGACACCCCGTACCCAACCCAGATGTTCTTTCTTGTTTAGTGCAACCCCCAATATGTCCTTCTTTCCATCCTCTATGAACTAGCCGGACTCCTTTTTTTCATTTTAAGTCCTCCTATAAAATTACCAGTAAACAATCTCACTTGCTCAAATTTTTTCTTGAACAAGCATTCATATCATATGAACTAAACCAAATGTAAATGCAAAACTTACAATTTTTTGGCCACCAACTCCGTATCTTTGCAGTGGAACTTACCCTCCTTCTTCCCGCGCCCTTTCTGTCCCTTTATCCATTTCTCAAATCGGGAAACCTTATCGGGCGTGGGATATTCTGTAGTAGCCCTTGCTTACTCTTTCGTCATTCTATGGTCTAATTTATCAAAGACTCTTGCCTTGAACATTTCCTTCATGATTATTCTTTTAGCTAGGGAAAAACCTCCACGACTCATTGTATGGAACATCTTGTTTCCTCTATCAAGCTTACTTTTTCTAACCCTTAGACCCTGTAAAATTATTAGAACGAAGGATTCTGAATAAAAATCAACAATGAGAACTGAATTTGAAAGACAATTCCCCTGTATCTAACCGACGTCGCAATTTAGTTGGTCATGGTGTTGTACTAGTCCACTAGGTAAATATGCGAAGTCGTAGACCAATGTTGGACAAAATCAGTGCTTGAATTTAGTTATCTACAATGTCGGAAGCTAATCAAAAGAATCGATAAGTGACCCGATTACTTTAGTGCGACGTCGCATGTTCACCTAGTGTTACTTAATCTGTTCAATATGATGGACCTTTACGATTATGAATCACTATAAAGCATACATAACTTAAACATTCGACGATACCAATGAAAATATACTTAGCCAGAAGCATGTTTATCCCACATTAAAATGCATGCATATAATTAAGAACATGTGCCCACTGTGTTCATATTTTTAATCATGTTAATGTAAATTCCGTACAGATTGTTCATCTGCTAGTTTTCTTGCAATGAAAACCTTCCAACTAGATTCACTTGGATACTTAATTCTTAGGTTGCAATTCTTCTTCCTTCCGAACACATAATCCCTTGCCAATTTGCTTTTGAAATCTCTCCATCTTTCACCAAAGCGTCATATGATCTTCTTTTTCAATTTTTCCATATCATCACATTCAATCTCGAAGGCATGTTGCATTGCCCTCCATAGTTTGACCTTGTAAGCATCATCAACACGAGGCCATAACTCGTACAAGAAGATAATTACCTTTGTCCTAGAAATCAAACCTATGTAACTAGACCACTAATGTTTTTCCTCGCTTATGGCATTCCCGATGTGATAGAACTTCATATGACATTTCTTTCCTTTTTCCACCATGTCAAATAATTTCTTGTATATTTTCCTACCTCGACCTTGTCTATGTATTTTCGAGCATTCAAATCCCCCCTTCTTCAGGTCATTTCCTTTTATCGGGGTTAAGAAGTACACCTAAAAATGTTGTCATGAGACTAATATTAACCAAAAGGAAATGGTGGAATTGAATAATTTAACGTTATTTCCATATGAAATAACCTACATGAATATGTTGAATTATTTTGTAGACCATATACACATAGAAAAATGACATATTTAAAGAAAATATAGCACCCTACATGTATATACAGTCCACAATGTACAAGAAAGTTAATAAAAAGTAAGGCACGTAGCAATAAAAACCACTCATTAAATAATACATCCCAAGGGATGTAGACACATTGACATTAGAATCATCAAGTTGAAAATATGGAAACTTACCACAATTTCTAGCCATAGAATCCCCACCCATTATGGCCTCATGCTTATCTCTAAGTTTCTCCATTTGTGAATATGTTGGGGTGGATTTTGGTGTGTTTGTTTGTTGAGTTGTTAGAGGGGAAAGTATTTGTTGATGAAGAAGTTTGGGGACTTTCAAGGTGGAGGGCGCTATTTCGGGCAGTAAATGTGTTTTTAAAAAATTGGGTTTTTACCAAGTATGACTCATATACCTATTCTCCCGCCAGTACTGTGATGTCGCACATTTCACAACCTATTCACAGCCTCCTTCATCTGATGGCTTATTGTATCCATTTTAAGCAATTACTTCGTATTTTCATTATAGGAGGACGATTAGTCAACCCTACTTTTAGAGTCAATTTCTGAGTGCTGCCCATCGTAAGTCCAAATAACATCTCTACTTGTATAAGAAGGGCAATACTTTTCATCCCATTATTAGTCAAGCATCTTACACAAGTACGTGTTTGACCAACACGTGTTTGATTAGGAAAAATTGAATAATCCTGGCCATAGTCATATTCAATATAGACGTGTTTCTGAAACTGTTATAATTAACTGTGCCCCGCAATACTATTTCCATACTATTTAGCTTGGGCCAAGCATTTGGGCTCATATAAATTCAGTTTGGGCTAAAAGTCCAATAAACATATGTGCGACATTGCCTGAATGTTGGATATGTGTCAGTCATGATGACACCCACTGCAAAATCGGATGATGTAATCTACACCCACTAATTAATATCCAATCTCCTTTTCTCACAACCGATGGGCGACTGTTGTAATGGGCCTAGGCTCATTGAGGAGCAACATCAAACATGTCAGTCATCCTATGGTCTTGTCGACTTAGTGACCGAAATTGAAGATAGGCGATTCAGATTCCATTGGTAATAGCAAGTCAAAATTTGATTGAGATCCATAGTATTCACCTTACCTAGTATGTATGATCACCGACGTCGCACATATTGTTCAAATTGTCGTCGTTCGCAAAATATCATGCGGCTTCACATTTTTTGTTAAAATGATACTGTACGTAGCCCAGTATATAAAGTGCTCAGACCAACCACATCACATTCTCAGACCTCGACATCGCACCCAAACCACCGATCCTGGAAAAAATGGTCCAAAAATTTCAGAAAAATCAATAAACAGCACACCCTTATATATAATCTACCTCATTCCCGTTCGGTTTCGTTTAGTTCGAAGGGTACCCTTCGAAAACCCTAACCAAGGTAACTATTGCTTACAGCGATTATTTACTGGTGTTTGTTTGCTTTTGTTTATTTATTTCTATCCTCTTTTGTTCCTATCATTTCAACAAGAATTAATGTTGTGTTTAATTGAGTCCTTCGTCATTGTTAAGTTTACAGGATTTCATTTTTTTAGGTTTCCGTTTTGACATTATAGGCTTAAGAACAATGTATCGTTTCTTTCTACACGAAACATGTTGTGCTTGACGTAAAAGTAGTTGTGTTTAAAAATTGTGCTTATTTAGTTCGCTTTCATTGACTTTTATGACCAATCGGGTACCCATCACACACATTTTCTACTAAATCGATGTGACATGCGACGTCGCAGATTCATGCATATGAATGTGAGCTGTTGCAAATTCATGCATATGAATTTGCGACTTCGGAACTGATATATCGATCTTGATGACAGTTCTACAAAGTACTTTTTATCTCGTTCAAAACTAAAAATCCAATCACTTAATGGTCTGTCTGACTAACTTCTCTCATTTTATTGTTCAATAGATGTCTCTAGTGAAGAAAACTGCGAAAAGGATAAAAGGATAGAGCAAGTACGTCCCGCTCCAAAAAGGCGAGGGTCGTTGGCGAACCTCCGTCTCCTACATTCGATAAAAAAAATCTTTACAAAGGAAAACGAGAAACGTTTTGCAATTGTGAGAAATAGAAGGGTGAAGGAGGTCAAATGCATGCGACCCGAGGATGTGGAACCTCTGCACTTGGATGTTTTCTGACAGCCGTTCAAACCTTCGGAGATGATGGGGTTGATTTTCCTCAACAATACAACCTATGAGATAGAGTTCAAGGAGTTCTACACCGATTTCGAGTGTCTAACCAACACGAACTACACAACAAGAGTGAACATCGTAACCATGCAGCTAGCGATGAAGTTTATCAATGAGGTGATTGATTCCACCATTGGGAGGAGATGATCAGTAGGAGGTTATGCTGATTGAAGTATATTGCAGGGACTCTTGGTCTCCTAGAGCCAACTAGGATAATCTGTAAGGGGTCCTCGATCCCAACCGTTTGGTCGAGAAGTACTTCAATATTAACATGGGCAACAGGTCGATCGCAGGTAGGTCCGTTAAGATTGATGGACTGAAGCTTGAGGACAGGATGATGTACAACATCATTTTGCAAATTCTTGTATCGGTCGGACATCCTTCCATGTTAACAATCAACGGTACCTTGTTGTGCTACATCACGGAGAAGAAGTTAGTCGATCCCGGTTACATCATCATCAACAAGATGCACACGGAGTCTTAGGCTCCAAGGAGTCTCACCCTGCCCAATGGGAAAACCATCACTACCCTTTTGGAGAAGCAAAAACTTAAGATCAAATCACGTGTCAAGATCAATCTGAGGTACTATGATCAAAACTACTTAGACAAGAAGCACTTGCACTGGGAAGCGGGGACGTGGTTTGATTGTAACGACCCCAAGGGCAATGTTGAAGTGCCTACTCAGCTCGCTCCCAAAGGCAATCCATTGACACCGATAGAAAAGAATCCCCAAGCAGCCACTCTGTCCCATGAATGGGTATGAAAGTCCATTTAAGTCCATCTCATTACCAATCGCTGCCCATTTTAAATTATAACCATTTTAGGACATTAACAATCCTTTAATTTTTTCAATTAAAGGAATGAAGCATAGTACATGGGGCATTATCATGAGGAAATTGGAAGATACGAAAGTGCTTGCGCATCGCACAGAACACCATGTGCGTCAGGTAATGATGGAGTTGGCGGAGCTGAAGGCATTGTTTTTTGCTACTATCAACTCACATCTTGTGGACTCCATAACAACTGAAACTGATGATGAAGTACACTTCGGTGAGGAAGATGGCTCCTAGAAAGAGGAAGAGATCCCGGTCTATGAGGAAAGGGTACCAAGGATAAGACAAGTGGCTAGCCAACAGTGAAGACACCGTAGACACCAGTGGTGATGAGACTGAGACCGAGTCGGAAGAAAATGGGAGAAAGCATATAGAGCAGGCATTCGACTATGAAAATTCATTAGAAAAAGATGATCCCAACCATGCCGTGTCATCCTTGGATTGATTTCCTTCTATTGGTATTTATGTTTGATTTTAGTGAACTATGAATTTGGTCCCTTTTATGACTTGGAATGATATGATTTGGATTCTATGTTTGCACTTGTATGTTATGGATTCCATGTTAGTGCTCGTGATGTGGATTATATGTTAGTACTTGTGTTAATGGTTTCCGTAGAATAGAAAATAGGTGTTTGGTTGTTGTGAACTTGGAATGAGATCCTTAAATGGAACATTCCATGTTCTAGTTGTTTATGTTCAGAAGTATTGGTTTCAAAGGAAAACTAAAAATTTGCGAATCGCACTATATTCGCACATCATAATATTGGTTCTACAGATAGGTTACCGATATCCCAGCGACATCGCATGTATTAATTGATTTAAGCAAATTTAGACACTTAGTTCGACCAATGGGCTGCTGCAACATCACCGTAACCAATTCTTTAAGACCGAATTAGTCACCAACTAATAGTGCAACGTCGACATCCCTGTTTCATCAACATTCTATTAAATTTTCATTCCACGACCCTATATTCACAAATTCTCAAACAGCATGTCGTCTACATCGATTTGTCCACCAACATCGTCGCGATGTCAATTATTAAATTTCCCAAAAAGAATCAATCTCTCATTTTTTGATATATTAAGGCTAGTCTTTGGATTAACCAAATACATTATAATAATAACAATTCCATAAAAATTTAACAAGGTTATTTAAATTAATGTATAGACCCAAACTATGTCTTCTTCTTTCGCTTCTTTGATTTGGGGTGCCTCTCAATCCACACCCCATATTTGTGGTCTCTTATCAAAGCTAGATCTACCCTCAAATGCCTCCCCCTAACCAAAAATACTCGTGCTGGGTAGAGTGTGTGGAATAATATCGGACAGTGAAGAAGGACAACAATCTCCCACGAATTGACTTTTCCCTGAATGACCACTGATGTGATAGAATCACAAGGATCGGCAACATAAAACACTTGTGTAGCCTGGGAAGCAAGGATCCAGATCAAATCGATGATTGTGAAGCCTAGGTCGTCAATTGATACACCGGAATTGTTATCAATTCACTTGAATTTGAAAAGTGGTACCCTGAAACTTGTGTAGAATAGTTCCCATATTTCCTTAATCACGTCAAAGTAACACAATTTCTCATACAATGGATTCTTATCCATTGCGTTGCTTATATGTAAAGCTTTTACAACAATGTTAATTGTCTTTAGAAAGTACTTGCTTCTCCGACCAACCGGGCTGACGCTCTTTGATAGTTTCCATGTGTATATCCACGTACAGGCGAACCATGTCTGAGTTCAGAAAAACATATAAGTGTGATTTCATCAACTCGTCGGGGGGTTAATAACCTGGTTGTTCTTTTCCGCAAACCTTTGCCACACACTCTGTCACCATGGCTCTGTTTATGCCAACTGACTCTTGTTCTTCATGAATTCCATATAGTACTTTACCACCTCCTCGGACACATATCTTTGCACAATACTAGCATCCGAGTGATATTGAATTTTCAAATAACCCTTGTATATAATCATATACCTCTCGAAGGGATACATCTATTGAAGATAAACAGGACCACATATTAATATCTCTCATACAACATGAATAAACAAGTGCACCATGATGTCAAAAATTGAGGGCGGAAATACATCTCTAACTCGCACAACACGATTACTATTTCCTCCTTACAACATATTGCCTTGAAGAAGTGAAACCACCAGGTAATACACTTTCTGACATGAGATAGATCTGATCCCAATTGGGAGAAGTTCTTGAATCAAACAATGTGAATCGTGTGATTTCATATTACCCAATAGCAATCCCTCATCGGAGACTAGATTGCTAACCCTAGAAGAGTAGCCCATCGGGATAACCATACCTTTGAGGCTGGAACCTATCAATTCTTTCTCAACTTTTGAAAGTGTGTAACAAGCAGGGGGAAAAACATCTTTAATCCCGCTCATCGGGAGCCAATTCTGGTCTAATTTCCATCTCCAGCATATATTTCCATGACTTTACTCCTTCATTTTTCTTACCTGGGATATTCATCAAAGTACCAACCAAACTATCACATACATTCTTTTCAATATGCATCACGTCTAAACAGTGTCGCACGCCAAGGGACTCCCAATATTTTAGTTAAAAAATGGAACGTTTCTTCCAACAGCTAGCAACTATAAGTTTTCTCTTCTTCTTTCCAAAGTCATTTAGAAAATTACGCAACATGTTAGAGATTAACAAACCTATTAATTCAGGAGAATGAGGAGCCAACTCAACCTTGCAATTGAATTCAGCTACCGATTCTTCCACCAATGAGTTGTTGGAAACTATCTCTGGTGCCTAAGATACACAGTCTTTCTTCCATGCCTGAACTGACAATATTCTGTTTCTTCCAAAAAATGCGGCAAGCCTTGTGACCCCTAACTAAATATCCAAACAAGTTTCCATGTGCAGGAAAGTTGTTAACGGTGTAGAACAACAAGGCTTTAAAATTACATGAATCCTTCTAAAAACCATCACACATGCTCATGCCCGGATCCCACAGCTTCTTAAGGTTATCCACCATGGGGGATAGGAACACATCGATATCGTTAACCAATTGCTTAGGACCGTAGATCATTAGGGATAACATAACGTATTTCCTTTTCATGCATAACCATAGGGGAAAGTAGTAAATCACTACCATCACTGGCCATAAACTATGATTGCTGCTCATATTACCAAATGGGTTTATTCCATCCGTGAACAAACCAAGCCTCAAGTCAGGTTGCTCTTTCCCAAAGACAGGAAATTCCACTTCTATCTTCTTCCACTGATCACCATCCGCCGGATGACTAGTGACTTCGGGATCAACCACTGTCTGATCTATATGCCAAGTTAAATTATTTGCGTCATCAGAATTGTCAAACAATCGTCTCAACCGAGAAAGGATAGGTAGATACCATACAACCATGAGAGGAACCTTTTTCGTCCGCCGATTACCAGTTTCTCCATCAACCTCCACTTCCTTCAAGCATTGCATTTCAGGCATGCCTCCACATTCAAGTGATTGCACCCATACAAGTTATAATCGTTCCAACAAGCATGAATCTTTTAATAATCCATGCCCATTGGATATAATACCTTTTTCGCCTCATGTACTATTTGCAGTATTATATTGCTAACCAGAAGCATTTCTTTCAAGACTTTCAACAAAGCGGACAAACCAACATCACTGTAGGAATACTTATCTTTCACATTCATCAACTGCAGTGTATCCTTCAATACTGTCCATGCAAGTCTGAAAGTCTGTTAGGATTGTCACTGTAGTTCTTGACAATCTCCTTAACCAACTCATCCATCCTATCATCCTTCTCGGGCTGATCTACTTAATTTCTAGTATGATCATCCACGTTTTCCCATGCCAGAACAAAATTTTGTATGATGGATCAAAAGTATATATAAACAAGTCATCCTTCAAACCAATGGCATCTTTATGAATAGCGGTGTTCCGGCACTTCTTGCAGGGATGGTACACATACGACAAATTCTCCTTTGCGAAATTGGAGAATGCATATTTAATGAACTTAGTTACAAAAGATTGATATTCTTCACTTGTTCGATCTTCGTCAAAACAATGGGTTTTATCCATGGACATTTCTATATATTACAACAATAGGAGTACACATTGTTAAGTATCATATTATAGGAGCAAGTACATACACTTACATTCATTCAATGCATGGCTTCATAAGATATGCATATTGATTAGAATACCAAATGTGTGTGTATGTGTGTGTATATATATAGGTATGTATATTTATGTTTATCAATGAAAATTTTCATTATCATGCTCCCATAACATCTACCACATATAACTATGAAATGCCTACATTCAATCAACACATACTTAAACACATACACTCATATCAATTGAACTAACCTAGAACCCAATTATGAAGATGAAAAAACAAATTTAAGAATGGAATACTTACTTTCTACTTGAGTGGAGAGTTAAATCACCACCCACATCCCTATACTGCCCACCATCAACAATGAGGAATTGGATCTTGGAAAACCACCTTGAATGTGGAAAAAGATTTTGGATTTATGTTTGACTTTGGTCAAAGGACCAACACATAGTTAAAAAATCGTGACAGAAGTGACGTCGCTTCTTAGAGTCGTGATACATTCGATCAAACCGAATAGTCATGTGAAATCGCTAATCTCATGAATGATTAGTTCTACTTGGATAGACACATGTTACCAACGTCGTACCTACCTCGGTTAAACTATTTACTTTGAATTAAATTAGCATTTATCTCGGCTACCGTACAACCGAGGTAAAAAATATATTGTTGACCATAGTTTTTTTATAACCGAGGTAAATAATATTTTTTACTTTAAAAAAAGTGAACCTCGGTTAGTTGGCCAAAGGTTAAAAACCGAGGTAAAATGGGCAGAATAACAGGTGTGTTTTCTTGTAGTAATACCATGGCCTCTTGTTTTTCTTTGTTCTATCCAATGCTGATGGATCTTCAAATTAAATTTCTGGGAATTTTGTATAAGTGGCCGTTGGAGTACTCCCAAAGATGTCCGTAAATTTTGGGGGGATAACATTGTCATTTTATTTAGCAAGGTAGTCGAGAAGTTTAGGAAATTTTGGATTAAAGCCATCAATATTTAAACATTCGGTTGAAGAAGTAGCCTACTAAGCTTTGCGGTTGAAAAAAACATCTTGTTGATTTGCAAGGGTACCAACATCATGTACACGTCCTGCACCCTCAAACTGTCCTCGTTATTTCTTACTTTGTAACTCCCACTTCAAGTAGCAACTTATAGCACAAATTCTAGTTGAGCTTACATAAAATAGTATGATTTACTACAATGAAATTGTAGTGAATTACTATGTTTTTGGCCAACTCTTCCACCTATATGGTGTGACAGTTTCCTCCATATTTTGACGCATATCCTCTTAGCCACTTTTCAAATAGATGGACTTCTTCGTCTTTCTATTGTTCTATTGTACTTATTGCTTCTTTTATCTCTATCTCACCCTCAACCGCCTTCCATGCCTTCTCTTCAAAATCTCTTTCAATGTGTTTTTCATGATAAGTGAATATCCTCCCCTGGACATTGAGTGACGCATTTTATTAGTACTAGCAATAACACTTTTTTTTGCATGTAAACCCCAAATATTTAATAGGTTGAACGTCTTGGGAGACACCTGAACTCCCTTCATTGTTCACCTTTAGTCCTTTTTAATCATTTTTGGTCCCTAAATTAACAAAAGTTTTGAGTTGTAGCCCTTGCATCCGATCAAAACGTTAAATTTGGTCAAAAACGTTAAGCTGAAGGGAAAATAGTATTTTTTTCATTTTTTCATTTTTCTTTTGCATTTTTCTTTTCCTTTTTCATTTACCCTTCCCCTTCCAATTTCCCTTTCATCTGCCACAGGCCTCATCGTCCATTCCCTTTACTTGCAGCTTCTACCCACTACTCTGCCGCTCACCTTCCGCCACTCATCACCTTCCGACTTTGCCATTTACTCACCAACGTTTTCCCTCCTTCCACCCCCTTCATTCACGACTCCATACCTCCACCACACTCACGATTTCCGCTTTACTCCACCACAGCCTACAGCTCACCGTTCCCGACTTCATCCCTCCACCACACCCGTAGTCATCATCACCGTCGTCTCACCTCCACTACTGCCTTCTTCCCTCATCACTGATTTTCTCTTCCTTCATCCACACTGGTGAGCTTTTTTATTCAGGCAAAGTATGGTTTCAATATTTTTTTGCTTGTTTTTTGGCCAAGATTGGTAGTTCTTTTTTGTGCCCAGATTTGTCTACATAGTGTTCTTGGCCATGTTATGTTGGATTCCTTTTTTCGGGTTGATGAGTGGCGGAATCATTGGACTCGGAACTGAGTATATGAGTGAGACCAGGTCTTGAGGTATGCAAGGCCGTGGAAAAAATACATATCATTGTATTCAAAGCTATTAACATCTTATGCTAATCAGGTTATGGTTGATGATAATAAGGAGATACAGGAACTTGACCATGAACTTGATATTAATATTATTATCCAATAGAGGTAGATTGTTTTTATATTTCAGTTTCTTTATATTTGTGGTGTGGCGCCGATTTAGTTATTTACAGGTTCTTGTTTTTATAGTGAGAATGAGCACGAGCTGGAACTGTATCAATATATTTTCTCTATGGTCTACTTCCAGATGATTTATCAGTTTGTATATTGCTTAAATTGAGGATTGTACATCTTTACGTAATTATCGGATTCTGCATGTTTTTGTAGTAACTCTGGGGGATTCTGTAGCTGAGTAAAGGGGCGAGTAAATGGAATGGATGGTGGGTCTATAGCAGATGAAAAGGGAAGGGGGAAGAGAAAATGGAAGGGGAAAAGGAAAAAATAGAAAATGGAAAAATGAAATAGGAAAAATGAAAATTGACCAATTTGCCCTTTAACTTAACATTTTTGACCAAATTTAATGCTTTGATCGGATGGATGGGTCACGACTTAGAACTTTTGTTAATTGAGGGACAAAAGTGTTAAAAAACAATTATGGGGCTAAAGGTGAACGATGGAGGGAGTTCAGGGGTCTCCCAACTCGTTCGCCCTAATTAATATCAAAGAAAATAGAGGTATCATTTAAAATATTACAAGTAATATGGAAGTTAAATTATATAGAAGTATAGGCTATGAATTACTAAAGATTCATTCGCTAATTTTCGGACAACGAAGCCTTTCCAACTCGTTTCCTTAATGAAATGGTGTTTGATTGTAGGATCACAATCATTGAATTAACCTAACAAGTAATCTCTTGCTATTTTGGCATTTTTAATCCACCCCCTTTTCCCTCATTGTCTCTATTATTTATTTTCTTCAACATTTCCATCTCATGGAACACAACTTTGAAGGCCACCTTAACCACCTTCCATAGTTTGCTCTTGTATTCATCATCCACATTTTCCCACCTCTCATGCAAAAAGATATCTACTTTGGTCCTACCCCTTCCGTACATTACTACTCAACCATTGGGATTGCTCACCAATTGGATTGCCCACCAATTGGATTTTCAACGAAATTAAACGACATTTTATATTTGTCCCTTATCTATGATACGCATCAATTCTTTGCAAATAGCTCTACATCGTCTAATATTTTTCCTCTTGCCCTCCTCAAGCTTTCCTCTATTCCTGTTTACCCTACTCATGATTTTTTATCCTACCTACAATGCATAATGTACATAAAAAATAACTACTCCAAAAAAGAGAGGACATTTCCATTATCTGATTAAAGGTGAGAATAATTTCTCATAAGCATCATAAAGGGTGGGTTTAGATAAAACCGTTGAGACAGATAATTATCCAGAAGCACGCAAACCAGAAATATCGAAATGCAGAACATGAGCAAGTCTAGCATGCCAGATTTCAAAAGACTTACGCGACTTATATGATTTCACAATAGAAAAAAAAACAGATGCACCATAGTATAAAACATAAAGCCCATATTCACTATGACCGTGACCCAAGTTTCACAAGTAATTTTATGCCAAATAATAATGGGGCGATCAACAAAGAAGACAACAACATTTATACCTCGAGTTGATTTGCAAATCGAAAGTAATTTTTTAGTGATATTAGGCACAATAAGAACATCATAGAGAGGCAAAGACTTAGAAATTTGAGAACTATTACCAACATAGACCTATGCAGAACCATTATATGGTGTCAAATGATCAATAGCAGCAGGAGACGATACCATGTATTTTGTGGTGCTAAAATCCAAAATCCACTTGGAGCCATGGTGCTTGAACTCTAAGATATCACTAAGGTACAAAGAAAAAATGAACAAGTAATTTCTGAGAAGCTGACCGCATGCAAATATTGCACCTGCACATGCAATACACGTGCTAAAGACTTTGACTGCGCATGAAACAGATGCGTTGGAGGCAGGCTACTGAGAATGACGCGCGTGTGTAACATACGCACTGACGGTTGGCACCAGAGAGTGATACGTGGGTGGATTTGACATTCGTAAAAGTAAGGTGATGCGCCTGTTGATTAACGTCGTCTTCTTCGGAGATTGAAAGAGCACTGGGAGCATCAAATAACAATAGGAGCACCATCGGAACTGGAGGACGACGGAGATCAGAAGAAGCCACCGCTGGAGTTATAGAACACCAATAGACTGGAACTCCCCGGAAATGGGAACCCTAGAATTGAGAACCACCGGTGATAACTCGGGCCGGAGAAGAGATGGAAAGATTGGCGGAGACAAGGTGAGGGGAGCTATGGAGAAAATCGATGGAAGTGAGGAATAGATTGGAGTCACCAGAAATTGGTGGTGGTTTGATTTGAAAGGAGAGGGAGGGAAGCGGCCAAATTAAAAATAAAATTTAGGATTTAGGATCAGAACTTTCTCTGATACCATGAGAGAATGATTTCCCGTAAAGAATAAAGTGTTACTTATGAGAATAAATAGAGTACAAGAGGAAGGCTAGTGCTAGTATAACTCTAGTCTAGTCAATAACTCTATCTAGAATCAAATCAATCAGATACTTGACTTATTCTTACAAAATGAACCAGCTTCGAAAAATTGAGGAGCTAGTCCAGCACATATACAGACAAGCAAATATGACACCCGATCTCTTGTCAAAAAATTCAACCAGACCAGGAAGAACAAGTGAATTCTTAGACAGAAAGTTGAGAACCATTCTCATTACAGATTCTAACATCCATTCTCTCATAATTGTCAAAAGTTAAGATTTTTTTTTTCAAGTTCACAACGCTAGGGTTTTTTTGCATGTTTTTTGACGATCTATGCATGTTCTTCAATTTCCTCACCAAGGGGGGAAGAGGAAATGGAAGGATATGCAAAGATAACTTTTGAAAGTTGTGCCAGCTTCTTTTTCATAGGATGCAGGGAATGTTTTATCTGTAAAACTTTCCTTTCTTTAAAGGCAAGGGGCTGCACGGATTTTTTTTAGAAAAATTCAATGATATTTCCAAAATATTTTATTCTTCAACATGATGAATTTTTGATTGGGGTGATTAGGACTATGGGTATGATTTTGTGTGTGTGTGTGTGTGTGTGTGATGGGGGGTTGTAATAAAGGATTTTATCTAGAATTATTTTTAAAGTTGTCTCTTTCTTATGTTTAAAATTATGCACTTGTATCTCTCAAATGAGTAATGAAAAGTATTATTTTACCTGGGTTGCACGGTTAAGACAATTAAGCTGAAGATTCCGATCGGGATCAGTTTGGGGACGGGGACGGAAACACCTTGGAAATGTCCCTCAAATTTCCCAGAATGCCAAATATGGCTAAGTGATTCTGCAAACATTTGACTTCATAGAGGAAACGTATTGGGGATGGATTAAATATTTGTCTTGTTGAGTTTTGTGCTCTGCCTTTTCTTTTTGTGTTAGTTTTATAGTGTTGCTTTTAGTTTCGGCTAGGGATCTCAGTCATGCTCTATTTTTGCGAGTCATCCTGGTTCCTTGGTTTGCTGTTTGAAATATTTGGGTACCCTTACATCCAACCTTATATATAAGTTATAGCATGATAGTATAATTTCCTTATTTGATGTTTTAAATATTTGGGTAACTTTTAATATTATGTATATTTTTATTAGCATATTTTGTCAGCACCCTTGTCGTACCCGCATTCACATTTTATTTTTATTTTTCCTCTTTACTGTCCCTGTGCCCCGTCTCTGTTTGGGTACCCGTCCCTGACTCGGGGTACATAGTATTTTACATCTTAATTTCTATTTGAACAGAAAGTACTTTAATCACTATTGTGTAGAAAGATGTCTTTATTATTTTTCTCGTGCTCATTCAAAACTTGTGTTTGCAGTGCCAACGATGAAAATGAAGTAGCTTTGGGCATGAAAGATTTGAAAAGCCCTGATTTCCACCCATCAATAATATCTTTTTGGGTTATGGATTCTTTTGAGAGGAAGGATATGGAAGCCCATCTTGAGTAGGATGGGAAGAAAATGAGATGCAGAAAGAATATTCGTAAAGATATCAGCCATTTGAAATTTGGTTTGAACATGAGACAGGGAAATGAACCCTTCTTGATAAGCATCACGAACCAAATGACAGTTCACTTCTATTTGTTTTTTCTGTTCATGTAAAACTGTGATATGAATTGCATCCTCGGAATCACACCAAACCGGAATAAAAGTGGCACAGAGATGTGGAAATTAGAGAGAAAACAACTTAGCTAACGAAGCTCGTAGAGAGTGTGAGCCAAACTTCTGTACTCAGACTCAGCAGAACTTCAAGAAACACTAGTTTGTTTCTTCGATTTCCATAAGATAAGGATTGAGCCAAGAAAAACTCAATATTCTATAACTGACTGTCGAGTATCCTTACAAGTCACCCAGTCGACATCATGAAAAGCAGTGAGAGAGGGGGAGGCTTGAACCAGATAATAAAGCCCAAAAGAAGTATAATGTTTGAGATACTTCGCTATGTGAATAGCAGTGGACCGATGATGCTCAATATGAGCATTGACAAATTGACTTAGTTGATTTACTGAATATGTGATGTCTGGACGGGTGAAATTCAGATATAGCAACCGAATAAATAGTCGTCTTTAGGGACCAGGATCAATCAATACCAGAGACTTATCATCATCAATCTAGTTTACAGGCAGAGGAGAAGATACAGAATCACCTTGAAAAAGGCCAAGATCTCGAAGCAGATCAGTAATGTATTTGGTTTGTGTAATAAATATTCCATCATTTGATCTAGCAATCTCAAGGCCTAGGAAGAACTTTGAAGTACCAAGATCCTTAATGGTGAATTTCTAGTGCAAAGAAGCCTTGAAGGACTGAATAACAGGCAGTGAATTGCTAGCAATCAAGATATCATCCGCATAAACCACAAAGGAAATAATGAGATCATAAGTGGTCTTCAGAAAAAGAAAATGATCATGCTTTGATTGATCAAAGACATATGCAAGAAGATGAGCTGTGAACTCAATATTTCATTGTCTAGAAGCTTGTTTAAGGCCATAAAGATACCTTTGGAGCTTGTAAACAAGGCCAGGTTTAGACGGGTATCCTGGAGGAAGTTTCATATAGAGATCTTCATTAATAAATCTATGAAGAAAAGCATTGTTAACATTCACTTGATGCAACAACCAGGAATTAGCAGCAACCAAAGCAAGAAGAAGCCTACCTATACCAAACTAGGCAAATGAAGCAAAACAATCATCATAATCCACACATTCGACTTGGCTATAACCTTTGGAAAATAGCCGAGCTTTACATCTTTCAACGGTACCATTTGGGTTGCATTTAACTTTATACACTCATTTGGACTCAATAACTTTCTTTCGAGGGGTAAAGGAACCGTAGACCAAGTCTGATTGTGCTCTAGCACATCCAATTCTGCCTCCATGGCTTGGTTCCAATGAGCATGAACAGAGGCTTGTTTATATGACTGAGGCTTAACTATAACAACAATTGATAGAAAAGCTGAGTGAGATGAAGAGTATTGAGAGAAAGTAGGAAGATCAAGAGACATATTAGTGACAAAATTTGAATACCAGACTGGTTTTGACTTTAGCTTGGTACTTCTTCTGGGAATAATAGATGAAGGAATAGGGCTAGAATGAGTATTCGGTGAACCGGAAATATATGGTGACTGAAAAAAAAAAGAATGATCAGAAGATGGAGAAACTGATTGTGGAGAATTAGAAAAGGAATTTGAAATATCATAATTAGAGATTGGATGGGAAAAGGAATCTGTATCCAAATAAGAAGATGATATAGACTAAGGATCAGTATAGGTATAAGGAGAAGTTAAAGAAGGATTTAAACTTGATTGTGTTGGGCAAGATGTTGAAAAAATATTCTGAAAGGGAAAAGAAGACTCTCTAAAAAGAACATCTCTAGAAATAAGAATTTTTATATTTTGGAGATCATACAGTTTATATGCATTTTAACCAATAGGATATCCTAAGAAAACACAGGGAAAAGACATAGGTTGAAACTTTGTTCCATGAGGTGCTGTGTTGGTGGCAAAACATAAACAACCAAAAAATCTAAGAAAATTAAGATCATGAGACTTATTAAACAGAACTTCAGAGGGAGATTTCAAATTTAGAGTAGGAGCATGTAACCTATTTATGGTGTTAGTAGAAGCAAGAATGGAATCTCCCCAAAAATAAGCTAGCAAATTGGATTGAAAAATAAAAGACCTGGCCATATCAAGAAGATGTCTATGCTTTCTCTCAGGCATTCCATTCCGTTGTGGAGTATAAGGGCAAATTGTTTTATGCTCAATCCCAAAATTTTGAAATAATTGTTTTATTGATAAGCTGGTGAATTCAGAACCATTATTAGTATGAACCTTCTTCACAACCTTCTCAGAAGATAAGTTCAGGTTGTTCTACTAAAATCATCAACAATAGTCAGAAATTAAGTCATGCCATTTAAATTCCGAGTCTTATGTGGCTCCCAGACATCCATATGTACTAGTAGTTCAAAACATTCAAAAGAACTACTAGTAAACTCAGGATATGGTTTTCTTGTTTGTTTAGCTAAAGGACAAACATTGCAACGAAAAGAATCAGCATCTTGCAAACTTAGTTCAGATGTTTCATAACTTGTAAGGAAGGATGACCAAGTTTATTGTGCCAAATGGCTACACTACCACAGAAACCCCCCCCCCCCCTAGCA
>JAULKM010114854.1:0-22146 GCA_032355605.1 Rubia tinctorum | reverse complement strand
CAGCGAGGGGGAGAGAGAACCGGGGCAGCGGGGGGAGAGAGAACCGGGCCGGCGCGGGGAGAGAGAACCGGGGCGGCGAGGGAGAGGAACAACCGGGGCAGGGCGGGGGAGAGAGAACCGAGGCAGCAGGGGAGGAGACAACCGGGGCAGCGGGGGGAGAGAGCACCGGGGCGGCGCAGGGGACAGAGTACCGGGGCGGCGCGGGGGAGAAACAATCGGGGCAGGGCGGGGGAGAGAACGGGGGGCGGAGTAGAATGGTCCGTCGGAGAGCGGCGGCCGGAGGGAGAAGGGTTCACGGAGGCCGGAGGAGAAGAAGAAGGTTCCGGCGGCGAAGACGAAGGATCTGGCGGGTGGAGGAGAAGGTTCCGGCATAGTTCACCACCGCCGACCACCGCTTCCGGCGGAGCTGCCGCCGGCCACCACCACCACTGGCGGCGCCAGATCTGTTCATTAGGTTTTTCATTATGTTAACATTTCTTTTTCTTTTCCAAATTACAATTAATGTTAACAAAACAATTCAATTTCAAAACAAATGCAAAATACAAAAGTTAATACACAATACAGGGCGTAAACAAGTAAAATACAGGGCGTGATATAGCATTTCACTTCTTATACGCACCGTAATATATACACATGTCAAATTGATTCTATGCCAATATCCTTTGTAACCTAAGAATCGTATATATAAATGTATAAATGTTATCTTGACATGATATCATCTATAGTATTTCCTCTATTCCAGGTTAAATTGCACAAAAAATTTTCATGCTCATAAAAAAACTTGTCTAACCGTTAATATGTTTAACTATATATAATAACGGCAAACAAAAAGTTACTTTTGAGAAACTAATTGTTATGACGAATCCAACAATATCACATACGATAATATTAATGTTTATATAGTACTCAAATATGCGGTCAAAGTTTGATAGACAACAATGCCAAATAGAAAGTGTGCAATTTGTAATGGGACATAGAGAGTAACCATATCTAGGTGAATTGATCATCAGGCTGCACAAATGTCGGGCCTTTAAGGTGCTACACGAACTGACTTCTCGAAGTACTTTAAGAATTAACCGACTAATATATCGATGATTAGGTATGAAGAGTTCTATTTCAATTTCCACTAATTTTATAGTAGTCAAGACTGTAAATAAGGTTTACTATTGCGCTTGACCCAATACAGTCAACCCCTATTCACTTATTATACGGCCCCCACAACTTCCGAAAACTCCATCGATCATCCAATTTCCGCTTCCTCATTTTCACATAATTATGTGGGGAGATGGGGAAACAATCATTTATTTTAATTGATGTTCTTTTGTTTATTGAATAAGTGTGGAATATGTCTTCATACATTAGTTTTGTTGTTCGACTTAATCGATTAGATCGTTTTGTTTATGATAATAATTCAATTTAATTGTTCGGATCGATGTGTTTTTCTCGATTTGGTTGTACAAATAGTGTGTTTGTGATTGATAACGCATCATTTAGGCTGAGCCTGCGTGCCTATCCTAGCTGGCTCAAGTTTCTCTATTTACCCTCAAAGTAATATCATTTGGATAATAACCACTGGGCCGGCCCAAGGAAGAGCTTTAGTACTTGCATCACAAGCAAACAAAACAGTTGCCCTATATACCAACCTATATAAAAGAGAGAGGTAACTGCATACTCAACTATTAATTCCTAATTCAAATACACTTTCTGACTTTTATCATCGGAGACTCTTCCTCCCAGACAACTCCGGGGGCTTTATCTTGCAGATTTTGGCTAAAGCGGCGGTGGACTCGGCGGCGATGGTTTGGGGCGCATCAAGTTGGCATGCCCACTGGGACCGTTTGTCAGATCTGTGAGTTTTGTTATTCATGTCCGCTTATACAAGAAGAAAATTGCGCAGAAGCGAACGAGTCAAAGGCAGGACCTTAGACACCGGTGATGAATTGCAATCCCCTTATCGGGGAAGAAAAGGGGGGAAAAGTATGAAAATACAGTCTGACCCCAGCCCCTTCAAACATTGGGAACAAACCCCCTGTGGGAGTCACAGACCAGATCCTAGCGACGACGATCCATGAGGGGTCTTGAATTGAGGTTGCTATGCCCTCCAGATGAATAGAGTTTAGTGTTGAACCCTGGGTAGGAGGCATTGGAGCTCCTGCCTCACAGAGCCATGCATATTAGCAACGAGAGGATGAGCCATAATTCATTGAGGCCTCAGCAGATTCGCAGGTGGAAGTGACAGCAGGTTCCACTCAAACTACTCAAGGCACGAATAGTGTGCCTTCCCTGTCCCAGCAAGATCTGGTGAAACTAGCTTAAACCCTCAGATGGGATGGTTATCAGGTGGACCCCTCGATGCTCTACCAGAGAATGATCCAGCAGCAGGTAGCGCCCTCACTCTCGATGCCCCTAGCGGTGCAGCCGAGATTTCAGCTACATGCAACCTTAAGAGCATCCTACCCAGCGAACATAGAGATAGGTGCCCAAGATCGACCTCAACCCACGTTCTCTAATTTGGGTCAGACGTTGGCATACTCGATGCAAATTTTGGATCCTCACATGCCAAACCAGGAAATTCCACGCTCGGTGACCTGGCCAATGAGGCGCTACCCAGGTTATGAGAACCAAATACATACATGGCCTCGAGCGGAGATCCCCTCATATGACCCTTATCACCAATGACAGCAACAGTTGTATCATAACTCTGCTATGGGAGGATCGTGGGCTGGATACATGGCTTCAAACTAGATATTTGCGAATGGGAGGCGAGTCCAGTGACACCTTCATGAGGGAGTTGGATAGATTAATTGGGCCATCGGGCCAAGTTGCGGCTTCCTCTTTCAGCTCGGTAATCATGATGACCCGATGGGCCAGCGATGTAAAGCCACCCGAAAAGCTTCCCACGTACAACGGAGACATAGATCCCCGCGAGTTTATAAAGATCTTCCTCAGTCTGATGAATTTGAGGGACTTCAACGAACAACTGACATGTAAGCCGGTGGGGAGTTACCTTCGAGGAAAAGCTCAAGATTGGTTCAACAAACTAGCCAAGGGATCGTTGCATTCCTACAATGGTTTTGGAAGAGCCCCGCTGAGCCAATTCTTCCAAAAGAAGAGATTTACTAAAACCTTGATTAAACTGTACCAAAGCAATCAGCGACCATGCGAATATACAGAAGCATTCTACCATCTATGTGTTGATGAAAGCCCCCGTGTAATCAACTGCACCAAGGACAGGGTGATCCTTGGTTACATGAACTGAATTTCCAACCTTGTCCTGTACAAAAAGCTGGTCTCGAAGAAACTAGAAACCTTGCAGCAACTACAAGAAATCGTTGAACAATATTTGAAGATTGAGCAAGATATAAAGCAAAAAAGAGAGGGGGGTGGGTGGGGTGAAAATTTCTCTAAATCCTCAAAGCCAAGGCCGAGGAGTCCAGAGGCTTTGAAAGCTACATCCCCCTGACCAAGACACAGTCAGAGATACACTTCATCCACAAGGGATTCTTTCGGACTTCCCTTCCCGGCAAGGACTTTCCTGGGAAGAGGGATTCGCCCAAGTTTTGTAATCATCACAAGGAGTGAGGCCATGATAAAAATGAGTGTATCAACCTAAAAAAGAGATCGATAGATGTGCAAAAGAGGGTTTACTTATGGATTGCGTCGAAAGACCAAATGGGGAAGGCTTCTGAAGGAAAAATGAGAACGTCTTCACTGGAAACCCTACAAAAAAGGATCCAATCGAGGTGGTCAAGACCAGCAAGGGAACAATAGGGAGCAAGCTGAAAATCAACCAAGAGAAAATGGCAGACCTGACCAGGAGGCTCGGGCAGATAGAAATCGGGGGTGAAAGAGCGAATAGAGTAATCAACTTCATCAATGGGGTGGTGAGTGACCAGTTCTCAAACACCATCATCAAAGCAAAATCCCACTATGTGCCCCCCTCAAAAACCCTCCTAGAAACAATTTCGACCTGAGGAAGCCATAACCTTCTCATAAATAGACCCGGTGCCTAGTCGAATCTCCCACACAGACCCGATGGTGATCCATGCTACAATTGGAGATTTCTATGTCAAGAGGGTGTTCGTAGATGATGGTAGCAGAGTGGAAGTGATGTTCAACAACTTCTTTGATTTATCGTGTAAGGAGAATGACTTCACCACTATATGGATTTATTGTGAAAATGGTGCTCCTCTTGGGAGTTATAACGCTCCCAGTCAGGGTGGCATATGGAGATAAATAAGTGACAATCGACTATAGATTTTCCTTGATAGATGTTATATCCTCTTACAATGTGATACTGGGAAGGCCCCGAATGTGCCAGGCATGAGCCATTTGGTCCCCCTATCATTTAATGATGAAGTTCCCTACCCAAAAATGGATAGCAGTCACATGGCGGATCAGTTGGCAGCTAAAAGCCATTTGGCAACATCCCTGAAAGAAACGAAAAGAAGGGATAAAGTGGCTTCGATAAATGGAGAAGTTGAATCCACAGACACCGAGCCGCTGATTGTTCGATCAAAAGGAACGGTGGCCATGGGAAAGAGGATACCACCCGCAACAAAGAAAAACTAAAGGATCACTTAGATGATCACGTGGATGTATTTTCGTGGAGCACGTTCGACCTCATAGGAGTGCCCAAGCAGTTGATGGTCCATAGGCTAAATGACAATCCCTCTCAAAAGCTTGTCAAGAAGAAGAGAAGGTCATTTTCTCTCTCGAGAGTCAAAGCGATAAAAGAGGAAGTCCAGAAACTCATTTGAGCGGAAGTAACCGAATAAGTATTTTATCCCGAGTGGCTAAAAATCCCATAATGGGGCTTGGTGAATGTGTATAGATTTCACGTATCTCAACAATATTTGCCCCATAGCAGGGTATGAGGTACTCGCTTTCTTTGATGCCTATAAGGGCTATCACCAAATACTCATGTCGGAGGAGGACAAGAAAATACGTCATTAATCACTGACGTCGAGACATATGGTTATAAGAAATTGCTATTCGGCTTGAAGAATGCGGGCTGGTCGACATGCTCTTTAAAGATCATATTAGCAGAAATATGGAAATATATGTAGACAATATGGTAGTCAAAATAAAGGACTACGACCAAAACCTGTTGGATCTTGAAGAAACCTTCCCAAGACTCCAAGATGCAAACATGAAGTTGAACCTAGCTAAGTGCATGATCAGAGTAAGGGCCGAAAAAATCCTGGGATTCATGGTCTCGGAAAGAGGGATCGATGTGAACCCAGAGAAAGTTGAAGATTTGATAACCATGAAGCCCCCTCGAATGGTTAAGAATGTCCAAAGACAAATAGAATCACTGGCTATGCTTTGTTGATTCCTTTCTAAAGGTGTCGAGAAACACCTGTCATTTTTTAAGTGCTTTGAAAGGCCAAAAAGTTCAAATGGACGAAGGAGTATGACCAAGCTTTCTGAGACTTAAAGGAACACTTACGAAGCTTTCCTACCTCATAAAGACAGAGAAGGGGGAAGATGTGTACTTATACATCTCGGCCTCCCCCTTAGCAATAAGTACGATTTTGGTAAAGGAGAAGGAAAAAGCGCAGCACCCCATCTACTTCGTAAGAAAGGCATTGCATGGCACAGAAACACGATATATCGCCTTCAAAAAGCTAATTTTGGCTATGGTCTAAGTGGTAAGACAACTCCGGCTGTACTTCAAATCCATAAGATCATCCTGCTTGCCAGCCACCCAATCAGGCAAGTGTTCTTCAAGCCGGAAGCCTCCACGACGAATGATGAAATTGGCAATCGAAATGGGTGAACATGACATCCAGTTCTGCCCGAGAAAGCCATTAAGGTCTAAGCCTTAGCGGATTTCATTGTGGAAACCACAAAACCACTTGAAGTTGATAACAAGAAAGAGTATGAGGAAATGTGGCGGTTATACGTTGATGAGTCATCACACTAAGGGGGAAGTGGAGCTGGCATCTTGCTCACCAGCCTTGAGAAAAAAGACTATCCCTATGAATAATGAGGCAGAATATGAATAACGACTTCAGGAAGTAGAGTTGCACTTTGACTTCAGGGCTATGAATAACGAGGAAAAATACGAAGCACTGATCACAGAACTTCGACTTGCTAAAGACTGGGGGTTTCAAAGCAAGGAAATTTTCGGTGATTCCCAAATCTTGGTCCAACAAGTCAAGGGGGAATATGAGACTAGAGAAAGGAGTCTGCAGCGCAATTTTGAAGTGGTGAAACCCCTCCTCGAGCACTTCCACCATTACACCCTAACGCAAGTCCCTCTGGAAAAGAACCATAAGGCCGACACCTTGAGCAAGCTGGCCTCATTAGACTTGGACTTGCAGTCCTAAGGGCACTTGATGGTGGAAACGCTGAGCAAACATAGCTTTGAGAAAGAAACAATAGTCATGGTGATGGAGAAGAAAATTTGTGGATAACACCAATCATGGGTTACCTCCTAGATAGTACCTTCCAGAGGATACCGTCGAAGCGAGGAAAATCAGACTAAAGGTTCTAAAGTATGTGATCCATAAGGATGTGCTCTATCAACGAGGGCATCTGCAGTCACTCTTTTGATGCATAAACCCCCATGAAGCTAACTATCTAATCCGCGAAACTCAAGAGGGAGCGTGCAGAAGCCACCAGGGGGCTCATTCGATACCCAAGAAACTCCTTCTGGTGGGATATTACTAGCCCAAGATGTTAGATGGTGTTAACAGGCGCATCGAAGCTTGCCATCAGTGCTAGAGGCATACACCAATCATGCTTGTTCCCCAAGAAGAAATGATGAACACAAACAACTCCTGGCCATTTGATAAATTGGGGATCGGCCTGGTAGACCCCTTCCCAGAAGCCCCATGCTACTTTCAATACCTAATTATGGTTGTAGACTACTTCAAAAGTCGGTCAAAGCCAAAGCCTTAACAGATATAGAAGGGAAGACCGTGATCGATTTTTGCTGGAAGAACATCATCTGTCACTTCAGGATCCCTCGAACCATCATAACTGAGAGTGACACCTAGTTCGTCAGTGACCCATTCAAAAACTGGTGTAAAAAATACAAGATCCACTAGAAGGTTACCAATGTATACCATCCTCAAGCTAATAGGCAGGTGGAGGTCACAAACCGGACCATCGTCAATGGCATCAGGTCGAGGCTTGAAGGGGCAGGAAGGAATTGGGTCAATAAATTGCCCAACGAGCTATGGTCGTATCGAATGACAAAATCCTCTGCCACAGGTGAAACTCTGTATGGCATGGTCTACAACTCAGAGGCAGTAATCCACACAAAGATAAGGCTACCTACCTTTCAAAGGTTTGCTATCAACAATAAAAACTGGGAGGTTAATGATGAGCATCGCCGACTGGACCCAGGACTTCTCAAGGAAAAAAGAGATAAGGCATCCCTCCATGAAGCCAAGGTGAAAGAAAAGATCAAACGGTATCATGACAAGAGGGTCCGAAAAATCCAGTTCTCTCTAGGAGGCCTCTTGATGAGGAGAAATGAAAAAAGTGGGAGGGAGCTCGAAGGCAAATTGGCAGCGAACTGGGAATGGTTATACCGAGTCGTCGAAGCATACCCCGAAGGCAGTTGTGTGCTGGAAACACCCCAGGGTGAGTCGATTCCCCACAGATTGAATATCTCGAACCTTAGGAGGTACTATGTTCCCAAATCTCAGCAGACTTGGTAAGGCCATGAAGTAGCTTACCCGTAAATAACTATAGGCCACATTCAACATAAATACTTGCTGTAAGTCGACATAATTTCCCCAACTTTTGTTACCAATATATTTAAGTATGCTTCTCTAAATTATTCTAATCTACCCTACATACTAGAACACACTATGATTCGAGGAGGTGGAAACCCCTCACTCTTCTCAACATGAAATGTCATAAAATTTTAAACGCCTCTGCTGCCTATCGAGCACTTGGGAGCAAAATCCCCTTTACATGCATAAGCGTCTAAGGGATAAAACCCTTGTAAAAACTTTAAAGGCCTCTGCGGCTATCGAGTGCTTGGGGGGAAATCCCCTTTACATGCATAAGTTCCTAAGGGACAAAGCCCTTGTAAATATTTGAATGGCCTCTGCGGCCTATCGAGCGCTCGGGGTTGAAATCCCCTTTACATGTATGAGCGCCCAAGGATAAAAATCCTTGTAAATATTTGAAAGTCCTATACGGCCGATCAAGCACTCGGGGTTGAACCCTTTACATGTATGAGCGCCTCAGAATCAAATAATTTCAAATATTCAAAAAGCTTCTGCGGCCTGTCAAGTATTTTGGGATCAAGTTCCTTAGAGAAAAATCGCAATACCTAAGAAGTACACAGCTACTCGTTCAGTAAATTAAAAAGTAAGAATTTTATTCATATCATACAAAATTCCATGATGGCTTACAAGTGAGGGGAATAAGCCCCTTGTGCACATTCAAAATAAAATTACAACAGTACAGTACAACAAAGGTAACTACCTTGCCTACACTAAAAAATTAGGGGGAGAAGCTCTTCCAAGGGGATGGAAGGGTCCTCTATTACTTCAGACTTGACGGGGGCTATCGCGGTCTAAAATTCCTTAAGGAATTTTGGTGACTTCCCATTCGGATCCGCTGACCCCTGCACCTGGGAAGAGCTCGAGGGGCCCGTTGAGGGGAACAATGTCGGTTTTCTAGGCCTTTGGCATAGAGGAACATCATCAGGGTCTTTGTCCTCCACTATTATCTTGATTTCTTGGTTGGAAGTATCCCCTTGATTGTTGATTAGAGTAGCCCCACGACTGGTGTTGGCGGAAGAGCGCTCCCGCTTAGTGTTGATGGCAATGGTTTGACGGGTTGCTGAACTCGTGGATTAAAATTTTCAAGCAGAGCTAGATGGCTGAGTTGAATGCAGTGCAGGAGCCCCTTCCTAGTTTATAAGCGGGCCTAAGCGTGAAAATACTGAACCAATCCCAGTATGGGGCCCAGAAGGACGCTGACCCTCGGAGCTCCAAGCTGTGCTCTTCTTCTTCCCCTTGGAATTATTCTTTTTTTGTGGGGGGGGGGGGGGGAGCAGAACTGGGGGCTCCCATCCTGTCCCTCCTTATCTCTTTCAGCCACCCCTTGGCCTCATCGTAGGCCTCACCATATTTAGGATACTTGTCAAGTTTCTTGTACTTCATAATATCCACAATCTTTTGGATGTATAACTCAAAATTATTGATGAGGGTGGGCACAACCATACCAAGTCGAAGGCTATACGCTCGAATACTATACTCATAGGCCTTGAAGGTGCTTTGGTGATTTTTTGCATCCTTCTCCAGTCTATCTCTTTCTTGGTAAGCAACCATGCAAAGCTGCTCGATTAGCTTGACTGACTGCTCTAAGTGCTCCACTGATCGTAAAGCTCTTGGCTCATGTTCTTCCAGCCTTCAAGAAGGGAGTTGGTATCTGCTAAGTGCTTCTGGGCCTCGCAGTGGTAATGAACCACAGCTTCCTGGGTGCACGAAGAAGGCTCTTCCCCAGATGATTTAAAAACCATAGTTGCACTCAGACATTCTTGAATTGAGCTGAACCCCGCGTCAGCGGTGATTTCAGCAAGAAGCTGGCAGTGCCAGTTGAGGAGGATCTTATAGTCATCGACCAAACTATCTCTGGAAGCAGCTAAGATGTCTTTCCTTGTTTTAGGTGACTTAGATCGTCGCGGAGACCATTCTGTAATTCATGTCGGTCGCTCTTCCATAACGCTAATTCTTCCTTGGTGGCTTGAATTACATCTTCGATGCAGAAGGATCGATACATGTACCACCTAGCGATACGATGGTCCCACGCCATTTTTCGATTTTGTGATTCTACTTATTCATCACTTGGAAGAAGAAGTTGAAGATGGATCCTCTTTGAGAATAAGGGGGGCGGTAGGGAACCAGAGATAATTCTACAAGACAAAGAAAATGAAAAACTCACAAGTAATAGAAAAGATTTTCATTCATAGTAAGCTCGAAAGCATAGGGGATATAAAAGGTAGTCTAGAATAATAAATCTTATGAAAAGTTCATTTATTTTCATTTTCCCCTACGCTATGCTCCAGCTGAGGGGTGCTCGAAGAAGTAGACTTCCGCCTGGGCCTCGGTCGGGTCAAGGGGTATGGCTAGCTACACTCAGCATCCTCATCCACCTTGAGTTCACAAATTTCCTCCTCAGTGAAAAATCAGCCCGATGTCTTCAAATGCTTAATCTGTGGAAGCTCGATGCCCCTATCCTAAATGGACTTCCACCAAAGATGGTCCAGCTGGGAGGGTCGGATGTTGTTTTATGCATATCTAACATGGTGGCGTATTCAGCCGACAGTTCTTTGCTGAGTAAGGTGACGAGGTTATTCAGAGCGATCCCCATGTATATCCCGGACAAGGAAGATAAGAATACTCAAAAACCTGGGTATTTACGAGCTTGTTGGTGCAGGTCTCGAGTAAGGAAGCCTGCTGCTCAATGGAACAATGGTTTGCTAGCCTGGTATTCTCGCTGGTCAGTGATTCATTGGACTTCTCCACCATGGACAACATCTCTCAAGCCTCCTCAATTACTCCTCATGGTCGGGGACGACCTTCTTGAGCTTCTCCTGAAGCTTACTCACTTCAGTCTTGTGGGTCCCCCTCTTTGGTCGAGGCATTCTTTGCTTGGCTCGCCTTAGCCAAGAAAACTTGGAGAACAAAATCGAAGGCACCCACAGTGGTAGCCAATCCCGGGAAATCAGCGAGAGAAGGATCAACCGAGCCCAAGGGAATGAGGTTACCTTCCTCCAGGGTGAGCTCGGCTCTGGAGTCAGCATGAGACTCGATGAAAGCCCCATCATTGGTTTTCTTCCTTTGGGGGGTGGGGCTCCGAGATGTAGTACCCTCACGATTTCTTTTGGCACTAAGCACAGGGCCCTGGGCCTCTGGAGGATTCGAAGGTACTAGGTGGATCGAGACACGGTCCTCGTAAATAAGCTCTTCTTCCTCCTCCTCTAATTCAAAGAAGTTGTTGCTGAAATCCACTGAAACAAAAAAGAAAGAGACACAAACACCTTCATGCAGGGGGGACCCTTTGAAACAGCTTATACGACCTCAGTAACCCCCTGGTCTTTGACCACCATGGGATCAGCCTCCGGAATGGGTTCCATGGGCTTCGAGTAGCCACTACCTTTTATCTGTTTGACCTTTTTGGGAGACCCATCCTCTGAACTCGTAGGGGATTTCCTTTTCTCGCTTCTAGTCTTACTGCCCTCACTCTCTTTCTTCCTCATTTTCTTTTTTTGGTGGAGGGAACCCTCTAAGAATCACCAGGGGGAGGCGGCTTAATCAGAATCAGGTCTTGGCTATTGACCCACTTCTCGTACACTTCCAACGACCAGGTGTAACTGCACACATATTTCCCATAGATGAACACAACATCTAGGGAACTCAACTAGAAATTTGTCCCTATCCGCGACCATACCCTCTGAAACAGAGTAATTGGTAGCATTATCGAACCTTGGCTTCGAATTCCACCTTGGGAAGTAGTAGCATTCAGCTTCACTATCGAAGGTATAAACTGGGGGTTTATGCCAATCCCGACAGTTCGAGGAGATTTTAATTGGGTGTTTAGAAGACCTATTGCTGAGGGTGAGGATGCCCTTAATCTCTAGATCCTTATGTACTACATCTTTACTATGGGACATGTAGTAGAGAGACCTACAAAGTTCGTAACTAGAGGTGATATCCAAATTATGACATTGGTTCTTGAACACCATAACATAAATTATAACGTTTAAATGAAGTTGGGCTAGGTTAACTTGGCCTTCCTCGAGAATCTAATAAAGGATAGGGGGAAGGGGAAAGCATAGCCCAAACCTAATGTGGCGCTCATAAACGGTGCACCTCCCGGGTCGAGGACTTCTTGGGGTTTTGTCATCTCGAAGGAACTCCAATTTTAAATCCACAAGAACCCTAACCGCGAATGGGAGGGTAGATAGTAGGTTGGAGATTTTCTCCCAGATTGGGTGTGGATTCTTAACTACTACGGTCAAAATCTCCTCTAAAATAAAAAAAATGACCCTCCTCGTCCCTTTGAAGAACTACTTCCCTCAGAACCCTCTCCTTCGAATAGACCCACTTCCGGTGGTAGCCCTTAGACGGCGTCGGAAAATTGACAGAAGTATCCCTATCCCCCTGCAGGACGAACTTGAACTGGCGACGGATGGGGAAATGACACTGGAACTTTGAAGGCAGGAGTTCTCCACTCCGCCGGTAGAAGAAACAACCGAAAAATAGGCTGGAATTGCCCCTTTCCCCCCGAAGGAAAAGTAAAAAAGGAAAAGGCTAAGTAAAGGGGAAAAGGGGACTTACGGGTGAAGTGGCCGGAACAGTTTGGCCGGAGATCTTTGAAAAGTGGCGAAGTGCTCTAGAGGAAGGAAGAAATGTTTTGAAAGATTTGGGTAAAAAATAATTAAAGACCCTCATAGGTGGCTTATATAGAAGAAGATGAGAGTAATGATTGCCTCAAGTAGCCAAAAATTAAGTAAGAACATGGGGTAATGGGCAGCGTGGGCGAGATATTCCCAGCATTAATGGGAAAAGTGGTGTGCGTGGACTCCAGTATGGACGTCCTGCGCCCGAAGACGTGTATGGGCATCACACCCCCATGTCTTTTCCACTTCTCTTTCCGGATCCCTTTCACGAAAATGAGATTGAAACCTTCTTGTTCGTTGCCACCGAAGCCCGTGGTCCCGTGCAAATAAACAGGTTCGAAGGTAGACTCGTACCCCACGGGCCTCAGTCAAAGTAAGAAAGTTGAGGGTTAAACCCTCAATGAATGAATCAATTTGAAGGTCAAACCCGAAGCCAGCTCGAAGGTTGACATCACATGGAATAGATTAACCTAAGGATCAGATTCTAAACCGATCCCAGGGTCGAATCCTTGAAGCCTTAAGAGGCTTAGAAATCGCATCCTGCCTCCAATGATGAGTTTGAAGGGACCATATCATAAGTCGAATCAACAAACTATTCGGGGGAAGGAAAACCTGGAGGTTAAACCCGATAAACCTAGGATGAATTCGAGGGTTGAACCCTCAAATTTCTAGGGGCTTATTGATAATGCGTCATTTATGCTGGGCCCAGAGTTCCTAGCCTAGCCGGCCCAAGTTTATATATTTTTTCCTCAAAGTAATATCCTTTGGGTAATAACCATTGGGTCAGCCCAAGGAATATCTTCAGTACTTGCATAACAAGTAAACAAAGCAGTTGCCCTATCTACTAACCTATTAAAAGAGAGAGGAAACACTGTATACTCAACTATTCATTCCTAATTAAAATATACTTTCCGACTTTATCATTGGAGACTCTTCCCCCGGACAACTCCCGAGGCTCTGTCTTGTAGATCTCGGCAAAAGCGGCAACGGACTCGGCGGTGGCGGTTTGGGGTGGATCAGTGATTTTGTTTGTGTTTTATTTTAAAAATCCAATTATTTGGATTTGTCGATTTGTTTTTTCCAAGTTGATACAGTTTGGACAACATAGATCATGGTTTGGATCAAATGGTGTTACAGTTGCAGAAGATCCTTGTTTGGTGCAGCTGCTGATGCTTGATACGATCCTCTTCGCCAAGTGATCATAATTTTTGCAGGAAGTAAGTTAATATTCCAGAGAGTGGTATTACATTTTTTTGGATCTCTAAATAGTACAGACATTAGTCAGGTTGATATGTAGTTTAGATGTCCCTTGTAAATGTTGGTTATTGCTAGAGTCAGTTAGATTGAATGTAAATTTCACTAATTGTAGTCGTATCTGGGTGTTTTTCCCAAAATTTATGAACAATATTTTAAAAAACTATTCAATTATATATTATTAATTTCTAAAGATTAATGTATCTCATATATAAATTCTTCAACTTATTTTAACCCAATAAGAGTTATATGTGTGTGATCCTTTAGTTTCCAAATCACTTTGGTAATAAATATAGACTGAAAGACAGTCTTTCCATAAATTTATGGAAAGTCTGCTATACTTTTTATCTTAAATGTTGTAACCTTTTTTATAAAATTTAAATATTGTATTCTAAAAGTTAACAAGTAATAATATGTATTTGAATGTAAAAATATAAAAATATATCATATAATGTTTTTAAAATTTATAAATTTAGTATGTAATTTAACAAATGCAGTGTATAATGTAAAAATACGTGGACTGTTCATAAGTTTATGGACATGCCGCCTGTCCGGAGACTTACACAAACTAACAAACTCTCACTTGGCCCAAAGACAACTAAATCGTGATATTTTCGATCCATATTCACAAAACAAGACTGGGCTCTACTTAGGCATCATGACCATCCAAGTGATAGGAAATGTATGTGATCATTTTCACCTTTCCAAATAGCAGGATGTCATGCAACTAATACCATTTCATCATTCCATATCCCAATCAGTTCAAGAGTCAGGATATAGTGCTAACTCTTAATAAACTTGTATCGTTTCTTGTTTTCAAAGTGTGACTAATGTGAAGTATGAATTTTGAACACTTTCTAAAATCACTTCTAACTTGTGCACACATTTTTCAAGTCATATTCCAACTAGTGGAAATAGGCGGGATATAATCTTCTTACTATTAAAAGTAGTGAATCCTTTATTGACCATAAACTATCCATTTATGTTTCATACTATACCAAACTCTAAGTGAATTGAGTATTGGTTCAGTGGTTAATTTACACTGTATAATAGAGAGGTCCAAATTTCTAACCAACCCCTAACAAGAATGGTGGTTTTAGAGTAATTTCTTACTAGGGTTTATCTAGCGTGTTGAGACCGTATCAGCGGTTTCCGCTGTGGTTTCTCAATTTGTGCGTGGTACATGAAGGTGTGATTGCGGTGGTTTTGACTTCGGTGGTGATGATTCAATGGTGGTGTGACAGTTGGGTATTCTTTGCAGGGCGTCCCCAACTATATAAATGCATGGAGTTTCAAACTTCACTGACTTTCAACATATTCAAGTGGTGGGTATCCTTAAGTCCTATTTGTAGAGTAGGATTTTATATATAATTTGGATGCTTATATATAAATTTAAAATAAAAATAAAAATACCCAAATCTAAAAGCACAATAACCAAATAAAGTTAAAGACAAAAAGGAAACAAGTTTAATATTCCTTGAACCTAACACTCTTATGATCTCAAGTCTAAAGGTCATATTCACTTCTTTATGAATAGAGATTAATCCCATTAGTATTTAAATAGTTCATCTTATGAAAAATCTAATGAACTTGTTCTCAAACAAACATCTACACATTTTCTCTTGTGTCTCAACACAATAGTTGATGAGTTCAACTACTTCCTACATTATGAAGAAAACATAACATGTTCTGGTGTATCTATTTTAACAGCGTCCCATATTATTAATACTATGACTAGGGATGATTTAAGAATAATAAGTAAGCATGTAGAGAATCTCATCATCATAACACTTACGATTTCCTTCATACATATGTTATCAAAATAAATTTATTAATTATGTAATGTAATTAAACTTAAAATAAATAATAAATGTATGCATATAACCAAAAAAAAGTTTGAATTTAAATGGTTTTTAACTCGTACACATACCAAAATCCCAGTATAACCAAACCAATTAGATTTTATTGTTTTAGTTAACTATTGAACAATTTAATCATCAAGAGGAATCTAGTTTGAATTGTTTTAGTTACTTTCTACTCTTACTATTGTTTTAATTGGATCATGACTTATTCTAATTCAATGAATCCAATAAATAGTATAATCATTTTATTGTGATAGACATGTAACGTAAAATAATCAAAGGATAACCATGAAAAACTATGCTTTCACGCGATCAAAATATTCAAAAATTTACAATAATATAATCAGCCTAATTTCACCAAGAATAGTATTTAATACGTCTCAATGTATCTTAAATATTTTTTAGTGTTTTAAAGTGCGTCTTCCACATGAATACACACAAACAACATTGTCGTTGTTTGTCTATCTAACGGACTTTGATAACAAAAGTAGATGTTGCCAATTCTAACATTAATTTTCTTCCTGAATTATTTTAATTTAATTTTCTACATGCACTTGTCTCATACACAGAAGGTATGATCTTCAATGAAAACAATATTAAATTTTCACTTTAGATTTGTTAATCTTGCACAATCTATAATATTTTTGATACGAACTTCAAAGTTCACTAGTGGAGAAATGATTATTTAAAGGTGGTTCTATTGAACCACATAAAGAACTTTAGAACCGCCTTTGTTTGGGGTTCGAATTGAGTTCCAAATGTGGAACCTATTTATGAGGTTACAAAAAAAAGCTGCAGTAATCCAGAGGATTCCGGCAGCCTTGAAGCAAAGGCAGATATGAAAATACAACGAGGCAGTGAGGCAAGAGAGCTTCACGCGGAGAGGCAGTGAGGCGTGAAAGGAGAGTTGGCGGTGGGAGAGATTCATGTGGCGTCATAGGCATTCGAATGGATGAGCTTAGACGTTGGCGGTAAGGCGAGGCAGTCAGGCGGTATCGGGAGAGCTTCACGTGGAGAGAGAGTCGGCGGCAGAGGGAGAGATGGAGGAGGAGAAAAATGAGATATGGCGAAAGGAGAAAAAAGGGGAGGTAGGAGGAGAAATAAGGAGGGAGAGAAGAAAAGGTGAACAATGGAGGGAGAAAAGGTTAAAAGCGGAGGGAGAAATAAGGAGTTAGGGTAAAAAAGGAAAACCCCCTTATTTATTGGGCTTTATATCGTTGGGCTAAAATTTGATCTAGGAGGATAGTTCTGAACTCAGAACCTTTTTTGGTTCCTCATTAAAGGCGGTTCTAAAATAGAATCGCCTTTAATAAATTTCTATTAAAAGAGGAACCGCCTTTAATAGATTTGAGAACCGTTTTAAAAAAAAGGATGAGCCGGGATGGTGGTTCTGAACTCGAAACCTCTTTCAGATTCTCATTAAAGTCAGTTCTTGAGGAACCACCTTTGAGCGCCGCCTTTAATCAAATGCTCTCCACTAGTGATTATATCATATAAAACTCATCACACCAATGGATAATGAGGTCATTAAAGGTGGTTCTATTGAACCAAATAAGACACTTTATAACCACATTCTCTGACTCCGCCTTTGATCGATTTCAATCAAAGGCGGTTCCAAAACCACCTTTGTTCGAGTCCGATATAGGTTCCGAATTCGGGACCTATATATGACCTACTAAAAAAAGCTACCTGGTTTCCGGTAGCGATCTTAAACCAATAGTAACAACATCTTTACTTATTTTGATTGAATAACAACAACTCATATTATCATTAATGAAACCTAGTACAACAACATATATGTAACCATGGAGCAATTCGACATGTTAATATGACGCCTTAATCAGGAACCCTAAAAAACAAACAAGCGGAGGGCGGACCAGATGGCGGTAGACCAAAATGGAGGTGAAGACGAGCGGACGCGAGCGGAGGTGGAGCTTAGGCAGAGGGTGGCAGCGTCAGAGACAAAATTTGAATGTTAGAACAAATTGATTAATATTATGAAAATGAATTAATGGTGATAAAATATGGGATTAATTGCTGGTTATGGGTGTAATTCTTTTCTTTTATTAAGGGTAATATGGTAACTTTATCTCTTAATTTTTGCCAAATAATTTTTTTAAAAGTGTGCAGATTCTGTTGGGACGGGCAAAAAAACAAAGTGTGCAGAAGTCACTGAGACGAAAGGAGTACGTATATCTTGATTATTTCAATTGTATATTTCAATCACATCATGTGACGTATTTATTATTCATGGTTAAAATTCCTCTCACTTATCTTTCTTAAATAAACACTTTATTTTTTTAAAATAGTTTATTATGAGAAATTCTCATAAAAATGAATTCGCTAACATGAATATCATTTAACAACCCCACGAATAATAATTTATTAAATTTTATTTCATAAACAAATTAAACCCCCTTCAATCGAGTCGGCTAGATATAAAAAGTAAAACCTATATCTTATATAATAAACTATATAGCAAATAAAACATGAATACATGATATATATATATATATATATATATATCAAATATTCTAGATTAATTTTATACATCATATCTAATAACGCATGTAATGATAAGTAGTACGATCCAATCGTGATATTAAATTACTTTTATCAGAACGTTGGATTTTTATTTTTATTTTTGTCTTTGATTTATTGTTGTTGATATTCTAAACCTCATTAGCTGTTATTTAATCATCTGAATGAATTATTGATATTCTAAACCCCATACAGTTCAATAGCCGTTATTTAATCATCTGAATGATTAAAATTGAGTTACGCAAAATATTATTAAACAGTAGTTAATGTTATAAGACCAAATACTATCGATCAACACTATTTTTTAACTTTTGAAATAAATTCCTCAATAAACATATAAATCTTAGGCAAACTCTTGGGAAATACCGTCTTTATTATGCAATATAAAAGTAAAACTTTATTATTATAGAAAGACCGTCTTTATTATTATAGAAAGTTAAAAGGTTTTAGTTGCAATATTAAAACTTTATTATGCAACATGTATGAGTGATAGGTTTATGACTCAATTAATACAACCTGAAAATTTTATTTTAATTTCTTCAAATTTACAATTTAAACCTTGGTCTTTCCATAACTTATAGAAAGGTCGTCTTTCAAGAGACGGACTCTAAATGTTAACCTAATACTGTCTATTAAAAATCAAAACCTTCACCTATCATCAATCAGTTTTATTTTGACGTTAAAGGTATATTATTTTTATTCGGTAATATAATCATTTACGAATAAAATAATTCCGAAACTAACTTTTATTATATATAAAAATAACTAATTTATTTATCTTAACATACCAAAAATGATATGACTTATTTTAGTCAAATTAAATTTTATAATGAATTATTATTGTTCCAATAATAATAAGTGGAAGTCTTCAATTGAATTCTTCTTATAAATAATAATTTATAAATAATAATAAGTGGAGTAATAATGTATTCATAAATGATGAAATTATTTGCAAGAAACGATTATTAAATCTAACATTATTCACATCGATCACTTTTAAATTTGATGAAATTATATCAATAAATTAAATTAAATTAATTAAACCACATTAATCATATTCAGTCATTTTAATCGTATTGAATCACATTAGTCACAAGAAAAATGGATTATATTATATTAATCAATTAAATCGCATAAAACATATCTAATTGTATTAAATCATATTAATCAGAATAATGTATAAAACTCCATAAATCATGTTTTGTTTTTTGGCCCTTCAATAATTAGTAGATAGAATGTTAAATTATTCAAAAAAACAGAAAGGACAACTTCTTATTCTAAAAAAATTACATCCACACCCAATTGGCCCATAACTAAACAGCAACAATGGCATTAAGTATGAATATTGACAACAAAAGCTCTTCCTACGAAAACAAACTCAACCGCAATTTGACATTGATATTGATCACATTAATTCACATATAAATTTGAATAAATCGTGTTGATAAATTATATTAAATCAAATATAATATAATTATATTAATCAAGTATAGTAATAATCATATTAAACACTTTAATCATATTTTATTTTATAAAATTTTACTAATAAATTAAATCTACAATAACATATAAAACTCAATTAATCATATTAATTGACTAAAGTAACACTCCTCTATCTTTAAAATACAGAAATAAAAAATAATTTCCAACTATATATAAGTAATTAAGTTTACAATTACTTTAGCATAAATCAAGGTTTTAACCGTGATAGATAAAAATGATTTAACAGAAAATACAAGAACTGATTTGCAAATTTGAAACTTTTTGATAAATTAATTCCTGAAAATGCTCGTGTCTTTAACTGATTGATAGATGATTTCATGCTTACAGCCACACAAATATTGAGAATTCACTAGAACCATCGATGTTTGCTCGGTAAAGAGAAAGATTACCTCATGTCTTTCTTTAAATGATTAACAATATGAACATTCACATGTAGCTATAAATGTTTGCTCGGAACTATAAGGCAGAGGTTCTGTGACTAATTGGATAGGCTTTTGATAACGGAAATTATATGGATGTTCAGCGGAGGCTACGGCTACGGCTACTCTACTGCTACTGCTGTATTGAATTTGTTAATTGGCTAAATAGTCACTATAGATAAGAAGATACATGAAATGACGAGGAATATTAGTATGGTTTTGGTTGTCCACATCTCTCACTTGTAATGTATGAAAAATTTGAACAAATGTAACGGGTGATAAAAGTTGTATGACTCGTTTTAGATAATTCTAACTACGTCCGTATTTATACATACTAAACCTGCACAGATACCTCCGTATTCGTACATACGAAAATGCATGTTCGCGCAGAAAAAACATAGTTTAAGTACTTTGAAATGTGCAGCAAAAAAATGAGGCATGATTAACCGATTACAAGATTAGAATTAAATGTAAAGAATTCTTTTTCACCTCCTCTCATCTATTTAAACTCTGTTTGGTAAAGTTGTGGTTATAAGTAAAATTGGATTATTTTGAAAACCAGCTTCTGCTTTGACCCAAAATAACTTATACTTTCAAAATAAGTTTTTTTTTTTTACAATTTACCAAACACTACAAATACAACAATTTAAAAGCTCAATCATAGTTAGACTATAAACCAAATTTATTATTGGTTTGACTCAATCACAACCGAATACTAATCCATTATTTATCATTAATCCTCAAAATTAATAAAATGTTGCTAATCATATTGCCGGGAGATATGATACACTTTAATAACATCAACAACAATGTGTTTTAAAAAAAATATTGATTATTTATAATTGCAATATACCATACTTTCTTCGCTTTAATATATTCTTTTAATTTTTTTAGCATAAGTTTCACATCAATATGTTTAATTTCATAAAGCTTAGTTACACTTATCTTTAAAAAATGTTATCAATAATCGATCAATATCTCACATAATAATCTTCTTATTAATATATCACATAATACTATAATAATTAATATATTAGTTGACTTTTATATAATTACACATGCCTTAAAATTTATATTCATAAAAATAAAATTTAAAAAAATTATTATTAACTCGACTACTATCCATCTCGAATAAAATATTATTAACACATTTTTTTTAAAAAGTCACATCCTCATTTTCTCATAATTGAAATATGAATCGACGAATATTCTATTGATTAATATTGCCTCACATGATTGATTGAACTAACTTTATATGGAAATATGTTGATGTAGATTTGGTAGCGAGAATGAAACATGAATAGTAAAAGGAGATATTTATCAAAATATACCTCGTACAATTCTGTACTAGTACATATCTTTGATAAAGAAAATAATCCAATCCAATTCATCATCTGTAAGATACTAGCACATATCTTTGATAAAGAAAATAATCCAATCCAATTCATCACCTGAATCTTACATTCTCAGTTTATGGATTTCTTATCAGATGGATCTATATATGTCAATTTGCTTGAATGGTATCCCCAATGAACTGGCTTATAAGTTTTGGAACCAGTTCGGCTTTCCAGGTGTCTTGCTGACTCTCCTCACGACATAAACCGATAACACACTTCCAAATAATTTCAAACCCGATAACCCAGGGTTCAAGAACACTAGGTACTTCTTCATCAGAGGAGGGCTCTAATTACTCAGAAACTGAGTGACTGTTTTCATAAAATGAGTCCAGACAAGCAAGCAGGAGGTATTGTGGAAGTATCCAGAAGACCGTCATTGGGATTTTGTCGTCGGGCTTATTGACCAGGCCGTGGCCAATGATCACCTCGTGCCTTTTGGTTTCAACTGCTGCAGCTACAATGCAACACAATGCTGCAGATATGGTAGCGAAAGCGATCCCAATTCGTGGTGCAAGCCTGTTTCTGAAGGAGTTACTGATCCCCGTGTACATACCTGAAAAAAGATAAGTCTGATCAATGTAAACAAACGCGTATTGTAGCTAATAGCTATCAGGTTAGTGAATGTACCTTTTAACACTGATTTGGCTGATGCATATTGAATCAGGAGAAGGGAATCCCGTAGCTTTAACTTTCCAACCTTGTAGTTCATGTGGATTGCTTGCTCTATAAAGTATGTGCTTCCCACAGAAGACACCAGCCCACAGAGGATTAAGGTTACCCAAATTGGAAAC
>JAULKM010114837.1:0-22149 GCA_032355605.1 Rubia tinctorum | reverse complement strand
TCGAATAGAAGTGATAACATTCCCCATATGCAATTAATGTGAATGAATGAATGAGTCTAGGATCTATAAGTGGTTTGGAAGTGGAAATCAATTGCCCCCAAGACTTTGTTAATTGTAGATTTTACCATCTTTTTAGTAGTTTGATGCATGATTAGCATAGTTACTTGACTTTTCTAGTTGCCTTGTCTTTAAATTCATAACCTAGAAAACAAACAAAAAACCCCCTCTTTACATGCTTTTATATATATATATATATAGCTATCTTTATCTAGGCTTATATCCACCCCTATATACATGAACCCTTAGGAAAATCTCTCTTCTTTGTGGATGACCTCGACTTGCCACTATCTACTTAATTGTATTTAGTAAGCATTTAAGGCTTATAAATTTTATCTTTGAGAGGTATGACGACGACCTCCCAGCAACCGTGGACCTGGAGGAGGTGGTTGAATTTTTCAGCAGCACAACTTTAATCTGTATATTGGAAGTGGCTTCCAACAACCACAACCATCACCACCATGTTCCCCCACCAATGCCAAGTTCCGTACTGCCAAATGGTCATCTGCCTAATGGTCATTGAGGGGAAGAGGCTATGGATATCTTGGAGTGGATATGCATGAAAATGAAGAGAACCCAGACATAAATCCAGGACAGTGGTTTAAATCTATGCTATTGAATGAACAAAAAGCACATGCTCATGAATATGAGCTACTAATGCATCAGCCCGAAATACAAGCAACTTAGATGGCGGTGGAGCCACAACTAGATGGGCCAGTTGAAGATAGAGATCACTTGGCAGAAGATGTTCTGATGGCGGATTAGATTGGAAGGAATGAAATGATTGATGAAATGCTAATGAGGCCTGGGCCAGGAACCAAATAAAGCAACCCAATCCAAATACAGTCCCAGTCAAATTTCATCATCATTAATGGATCAACCTCGGAGAACAATAGTACCAACAGAAGAAACAGCTCCAATGTCAACATGGAAAGGGAAGTCAAGAAGTTGAATAAAAAAAAGAAAGATCCTGGCCCCAAAGAAGAAGATAGGCAAGGGTTTCACTGCAGCTCAATACAAAAACCTGTTCAATATCCAGAAAGCGAGCTTCAAATCTAGGCTCAAAGCGTCAGTGATAAGGAAAAAAGAAATGGATAACAGGAAAGGCAAAAGAACACAGAAGGCTAGAATCAGTCGCCAATATGGAGGAGAATGGCCAAATGGAGGGAACGGTGAATGCAGTAGTGCAAGTGGAGGAGGTGGCGAATCAGAATTGAAGCCCAAAGACTGAGCCAGTGACCTATCTCTGGAGGTCAACCACAAGCATAAAGATGAGCCACTCATAACCAATCTCATTCAATGCTGGTGCACAACAAAATAAGTCCAGTCAACGTAAGAGAACAAGCTCATTGGATGAAGTTGAGGAAGATGATCTTGTAGATGGTAAAGGAATGGGGAGACAAAAAAGAGGATTCAAATTTTCTTCCATCACTTTGGGAGAAATGACTCACAGGAACTAGAGATCCCTCCAAGATAGGAAGGAAAGGAGCAAGGAGATAATAGCAACAATGGGATAGAGCAGTGCAGCTATACCAACAAGGTTGGAAACAAAGAAGCTCGTGTGGATGACACAGCTGGAAATCTTTCAAACTATCTTAGGCTTACAAGAACTGTTCCAAATCAGTTCCCTAACCAGCCATGACGAGCATTGCATGGAACTGTAAGGGCCTTAACAACGCCTTTAAAAGAAGGATGGTCAACCGGTTAATCAAACAATGGAGCCCCCACATAGTGTGCCTATCAGAGACTAAGATGAAGGAACAAGTGATATCCAAATGGCACCAAAGTACACACTTTGAAAACTTCTCTATCGTTGATGCAACCGGCAGATCAAGAGATTTAGCTATGTTATGGAGTGATCATGTAGAAGTTAAAATCTTATGTAGTTCTTTGAATTGTGTTTTCCTTTTGGTTTTGGAATGTAGTGGTCAATGTTGGTGTTTAGGCTTTATCTATAACCCACCAACATACCTTGGTAGGTTATCTTTCTGGGAGTTCATCATGAATCTAAGCTTCTTTAAGGACTATCCAACTGTCATATTTGAAGATTTTAATCTCATTCTAACACAAAGGGACAAGAGGGGTGGAGCACCTTTATCAGAGAGTAAGTCCTTACTGCTAAGGAGTCTAGTGCCGAAGCATGATCTTAGAGAAGTGCCCAATACAGATTTGTGGTACACTTGGTCTAATAACCAACAAGATTTAGACTTAGTGTTTGAAAGATTAGACAGGGGTTTCATGAACAAGGCTTGGGCAAATAAGTTCCCCAGGATTACATTAAGAATATGCCCATTGTGATTTCTAATCATAGCCTGATGATTTTGAAATTGAATTTGGATTATTTGAAATGTCAAAATATTAGAAGATTTGAAGCATTCTGGGCAAAAATAGAGGCCACATATCATATAGTTAGAAAATCTTGGGACCAATTTTCACTGTAAGTATAATCCTTACTCTCTCCTGAGATAGTGGAGTATAAACAGGGAGTGACCGTAAGACACTTGAGCAACTGGAGTTCAACCTCGTTTGGTAACCTAGAAAAGCAGTTAAAACTGTCCATGAATAAGTTACAATCACTGTAACAAGACCTGGACAATCCCCATAATGTGTCTCAAGTAATAGAAGCAAGAATGAGGGTTCAAGATTTGGAACAGAAGCTATCAAATTATAGGAAGCAGATGGTTGAGGTAAAATGGATAAAATTTGGGGAAAAGAACTCAAAGTTTTACCACAAATGGGCAACAAGGACGAAAGATAAGAACATTAATCAAGGAATTCATGTAGAAAAGGGAGAGTGGAATTTAGACTTAAGTTTAGTAGCCCATGTTATTATGAATTATGTAAAGGAAATCTATGTGCAACCACAATGGTATCAACCAGGTCCCCCAGGAGACACATCACAGCAGGATTTTATGCTCAAGAATTGTAGAAGGTTATGTAATAACCAAGTGTCCCAACTTATGGCTTCTTTCTCGAGTCAGAAAATCTGGAATGCAGTTAGCCAGATGAGTTCGTGGAATTCCCCTGGAGAGGATGAACTACTAGTAGGTTTTTACAAAATTTAGTGTGGTATAATAGGGATAGAACTAACTGAGATGATTCTTAAAATTCTACAGGAAGAACAAATGCCTTATTCTTGGAAAAGGACACAACTCATCATGATCCCAAAGAAAAAGAATTCATCTCAACCATCATATTTTAAGCCAATCTCTCTCTGTAATGTCAAGTACAAGATTATTGCTAAGGTTCTGGCTACCGGGCTCAAAAAACACATTTTGGGCCTTTTATCTGAGGGAAAAATGGGTTTGTCCCAGGAAGAAGTATATCTGAGAATGTGCTAATAGCCCATGAAGTTCTTCATTTTATGAGAAATAAGAAAAAAGTTCTTCACTGATTTGCAGCAATCAAGTTGGACATGATTGGCCTATGATCGGGTCTCTTAGGAATTTATGGAGAGGGAATTGCAGGCTATGAACTTCCCCACAGTATGGATTGATTTGATCATTCAATGCATTCAGTCTGTTACATATCAGGTTGTCGTTAATGGAGTTCAATCATCTTTTTTCACCCCGAACAAGGGTCTTAGACAAGGGTGCCCACTTTTGCCATATCTTTTCATTCTTGTCCAACAGTATTTGTCTACATGTGTGGAAGACAAGCTTAAATCGAATGCTACACTAGGAATCTCGATTTTGATGGGGGGGGGGGGGGCAAGGATTAGTCACTTGATGTACACAGACGATTGTATTTTGTTTACGAGGTACGCACATCAAGCAGTGAAAGATCTCACAAAGACAATCGATATGTATGCAAGATTCTCATACCAAGGACTAAATTTTAACAAGTGTGCTATGTAATATAGCCCTAATACAGACTCTGGGATGCAGCAGTACACCAAATACACTCTCAACGTTCATAACCAAGGGATCAGAGGTAAATACCTATGTATGAACATAGTTTTCAATTCCACAAAGAGGTATATTTTCTGAAATCTCACACAGAAGTTTGTGGAAAAGTATTCATCGTGGAAGATATAACTCCTAAACTAACTAGAGAGGGTAACTTTAGCAAAGCATGTTCTATCATCAGTTGTAGTTTACCCCTTGAGTATATTCAAAATCCCAGTGGAAATACTCAAGAAACTTGATAGCATAATAGCGGCTTTCATTTGGGGAGGAAAGTTACGCAACAAAACTCTACACTAGAATTACTAGAGAGCAGTTTCAAGCTTAAAAAGAAAAGGAGGCCTCGGGATCAAATCAACCATTGGCATGAATGCAGCAATACTGACGAAACATACATGGAAGATTATGTCGGACAATGATAGCCTTCTCATTAGGGTTTACAAAGTCAAATATCTTATAAGAGATGAGTTTACCAAGATTCAATTAAAGGTGCAGATTCCTAGGGTTGGAAGTCCATACTATCAACCAGACATACTATAACGGAAAATGTTTCACGGAGAGTGGTATACGGGAAAATAATTAGGAGCTCGGATCAATAAATTCCAAATGTGGAGAATCCATTGAACTCCTCTTCAGTTTTACAATCCTCCACAAATCTCAAAGTGGAACATCTAATTGTGGAAAACAGAACTTGGAAATCTCCGCTTATAAGGGTGATATTTCCAGCAAGGGTGGTGCCTCAAATTTTATCTATACACCTAAACAGAGCATTTTCAGGACATGATATGCCATTTTAGAGACCTAAAATGGTAAATTCACGGTGAAAAAGGGATACCACTTGGCGATGGACTCATACAATTCTCAAAACCTTATTGGTGTTCATCTGTTTGAAGAGAAAACATGGATCAAGCTTTGGAACCTCCACCTTCGGTAAAAAAATACAGATTTTTATTTGGAGATTGCTAAATAATGCCTTGCCTACACAGAGGAGGAATAGGTCCAATAGAAACCTGGTTAGCAGCCCTCTTTGCACCAGATATACCTCTTCAGAGGATAATAACATGCATTTATTTATGCATTGTGACACATCGAGAAGAATTTGGAGAGCATCCTTGTTCGGGTTTGATTTCTCACATTTTAAACAAATCAGTTTCATGAGCTGGTTTCAAGAACTGGTTAAATGCAGCCCCGGATCGAGAAGCAATTCAGTTATCAATCTGTATTTTGTGGGAGATTTGGAAAAATAGAAACTTTGAGGTTATGAAGAACAATCCAATGGACCCGATCTTGAGCTGGAATGCTGCAAAGGAATTGTGGCTCTTATCCCAGAAATATGCAATTTAGTTTGAGAGCGATCCACAATCCCATATAGAGCACAACAGAGGATGAAGCTTATCGCACAAGCAACTAGAGCAGGTACAGGTGCAACAACAATATTCAGCAGCGCCTTTTCAAGCATCTCATTCTGCACAAGTGATCTTTGATGGATCCTCCACAAGAAAAAATCAGTGGGAGCAGCTGCATGAAAAATCATCAAAGCTCATACAAATGAGATGGTGTATGGGTCTAATTTATTTGTGGCCACCCCTCCTCTACAAACAAAAATGCAAGCCTGCTGGAAAGCACTCCAAGCTCCGACAAGACACCAGAGGGGCGATCTCTTAGTCATTACTAACTCACTGACTCTGTCACAGGCAATGGAAGATCCGGTATCCACCTCATGGAAGAGACAAAGCCTACTACTTGACATTATATTTTTCATTTCCATTAGTTTTACTATCTTGCAAATAAAACATATCCCTAGAACAGCTCTAGAGGAACAACACAATATGGCCCTTGGATTGAGCATACAAATTTGCAATTATATATCACGTGTATTATAAAAATGTTTATCTTTATATTTATAATTGTATATTATTAGTTTTATTATAATTTATATTAAATACTATATACATGTTGTAATATGTAAATATTATTATTAAAATACAATTGAAAGAGAAGATCTCTTGCTAGACTAACTAACGGTTATGACAATTATAAAAAAATTATATAATTTTTTAATAATTTTTTATATGTTAAAATTCATTTTAAAAGATTTTCATAATCATAGGTACCTCATTGCAATAAATAAAAATAAATATAAGATCATCCTATTAATCATACTAATTATAAAGTGACCCGTCTAACACTTAGTCGGTCTAAAACAAGACTTTCTGCAATCGAGTCCGTCTTTTGCGAAATCATCTCATGGTGAGGCTAGAAATCTGCAACTACAATTAGGTACTAATTTCACATCAATCATCCCAAAACTGTAAATTAACTCAATTTCAAAAATTGCGGATTCAAACCTCGAATTATGACTGAAGAAGGTGATTACCAGTTCGACAATAAATTAGCAATAATACAGACGATGCAACAACAAAATCCTACACAAGAAAGTGAAACTAATCTCAAAGATAAACGAACCTCAATGATGAACGAATCGTACATATTTCACAAGTCCAGTTGATGAATTTTCAGTAATTGAATCTGATCTTCCAATTTTATGATTTAAAATCGAAAGGTAGCAACCCGTGTTTGAAAAGGCTGATTTGTACGGCTGACTTTCCATACATGTTGCTAAAATTTTCATTTAAAAGCTTGAGCTTTCACATGCTGGAGTTCATTTTCTAAACAATTATTTTGAAGTTTTAAACACTCTTGCACGTTATAATAATAACTATTTGTATCTGAGGATTTGATTCATAGAAGATCATGTTATTGGTATTTAGTCTTATTTTTAAGTATATAACATGGTGATAAAAATTGATTGAGCATGATCATGATTAATTTTTTTAGCAAACATGATGTGGTGTTACTCCTGTGATGTTTGAGGTTACAAATGTATGGCATGTCATTTTAACTATACAACATTATGCTGCAACATCATATGTGATGTTGTAAACAGAATAGTTGATGATCCTATACATTACACAAATAATCTATTTTTAAATAGCAATTCAAAAAATATAAAAGAAGATATTACTCACATACTTTTTGATGCTATAAATTTATGGAATGATGTTTCAATAGAAACATAATTTATCGAATCCATGAGTATTAGCATGCCCATATTTCATTGTTTTTTTTGTTTCGGATACAAGTTTACAAGACTTGTTAGAGATAGATTAGATTTAATATCTTCAAGGAGTACACGCAACTACTTGGGAAGAGTTTGAAATATTATATTGTGCGCATACAATTTCACTTGTATTTGCTTTATGAAAGTTGACACAGAGACTAATAATTCAAGGAAGGGTCAAGAGAAAATAATACACGTGCTCGCATCACGAAAAATCATATTCAAAACTCAACATATCCCAACCCAACAACCACCAAGAAAGAGAATAAATACCAACGAATTTCCAACTAAAAGAACAGGATGTAGGACTGCAATCAGGATCAAGCTTATCGGCGAAATCATCTATGTCAAGCACCACGTCATAGAGAATAAACACAATTTTACAAGGAGGGAATGACGGTACTTGCAACATAGTGAGAGGAATATAGTGAACGAAGAGGTTAGTGCAATTGAGGCTATGTAATTGGCAAGTATAAGACATATTGCAAGTTTCAAGAATTTGGCATGTGATACAAGTGGAGAAGAAAATGTGGGGCAAATGATGAGGGACCATATTAATTATGTCAACAGATTAAGGATGAAAGCAATAGAAGGAGGTGATGGACATAATGTGATCAATGAGTTGTACAAAATTGATGGAAGGGGGGAGGATTTCTTCTTTAGGGTCAAGTTGGATGAAAATGATAAACTGAATGCACATTTTTTTAGGGATGCAATGATAAAAGAGGACCGCATGCTCTATGGACATGTGATAATATTTGACACTAATTACAGGACAAACAAGTACAACCTTGTTTATACACCGATTGTGTGAATCAACAACCATTGGAACAATGTGATCTCTGATTGCACATTTATTGGTGACGAAAAGAAAGGGAATTTTATTTGGATGCTAGAGACATTCAAAAGGTCAATAAAAGGAAACGAGCCAGGGACTATATTCACTGACAAGGACTCACCAATGGTAGGTGCGATAGAAAGGTACTGACTACACGCTACTTAGTTTCTGTATTAATGTTCCAAAAATGTGTGTGATATTTCAAGTCTTTGGGTGGATGTTTTAAGTGCTCAGCACATATGATTACACAATTAGTACATAATTGAGAACACCCATCCTTAATGAATTCAGCATATCAGTAATTATAGTTAAGCGTAAACCAAAATGATCTTGTTTATTCTTCTACTGCACCTTGATATAATTTTACAAATAATGAAAACTATTAACTTTATTATACTATTCGTCCTTAGTATGTTAACTAAATGTACATACTCAAGAAATGGGTTAGAAAATTAAAAGAAAATTCTATCAAGATATACTACGCCAAAAAGGAAGTGAGAAATAAATTTTGAATATTTAATAATGATAATAATAATAATAATCAAGTAAGAAATAATAGTCTAAATTCTTAATTAAATGTATTTTAAATTAATATGACATTATTGGGAAACATAAAAAGTCCCATGATTTCAATATTATAACTGAAATAAATATGTTGATAACTATTCATCAAATTTCAAATAGTATATTTTTAATAATAATAAAATTTTATAATCAACAATAATATGTAATAAATTTTAAAAATAAATAAAATACGAAATGTACTGGGTGTGCGGTTAACCTCACCCCTTGAACACGTATATACTGCATGTTCCATTTGTACAATAATCAATGGCTGATTAAACCTTGTGAAAGTGAATTGCTATATCACGCCCTGTATTTTACTTAATCACGCCTTGTATTTGTACAATTGAAATACCATATATATTTCAAGTTTATTTAAATGAATAAATAAATTAATTAGTTATAACAATTAGTTATAATTAGTAATAACTAATCATAATAAAAATTAATGATTAATCCTATTAACACCAGCGGATATGGTGGTCGTCGGAGTTGATGTTCGCCCGTGAATAGTGATTAATCCTATTAAGACCAGCGGACGTTGTTGTCGCCGAAGCTCGACGTTTGCCGGAGCTGGTGTTCGTCGATGACGGATTCACCGGCGTCTTCTCCGACAGCTTTTCCAGCTCGTCGGTGGCTTCTCCGGCGTCTGTTGGCCATCGTCGGAGCTGGTCACCCCCATCTTCTTCCCAGGTAATCGTCACCCTGCAATGCATCAGTGAAGCCTCACCGTACTTTTCGATGCCAGTCAGCTCCAACCCGGTTTTTGTTCACAGTCCTCCTCTCTTCGTTCATATTTTTTGGTTCTCTTTCACAGCCCTCAGACCGGTTCTCTTTTTTCTGCTCTACTTGAGCGAAGAACCCACCCCATCCTCTTTCTTAGTGTGTGAAGAACACGTTGTCCCGCTCTCGTTCTCTGGCTCACCTTTCTCTCTCTTGGTCCGTTCTCCCTTGCTTTCTACCAGACCAAATCTCGTTCTCATGCTCAACTTTCCATCTTATGCTCGGTTCTCCTTTCCTAGCCCCGACCTGGTTCTCCATTCCCAAAGCCGATCCGGTTCTCCTTTCTTCCCCCCAGAGGTTCTCCTTTCCCTTCCCAGCTTTCTGCTCCTTTCTCTCCCATTTTCGGTTCTCCTTTCCCTTCCCAACTCAGCCATCCTTTTCAATATCCTTACCCAACTCGGTTCTCCATTTCCCAACTCCCATCTGCCCACATATAATGCTATTTAATCCAAAAATAGTAAGAAATTTTCTATAAAATAGGCTGTAAAAATGCTTGTTGGGTACAAAATATCATACCTTTTACTCTAAATTTGGTTGTTGAAAGCTCCATGCCTTTAGAGGTATTTTTAGTGCAATTTTTGTTTTTTGTAATAATTAATATTTAAAGTTATGTTTATTAGTTGTTTAAATAAAAGCTTATATTTTATTTCATCATTAATAGATGTGATATTTTACTTTAATTTTATATATAGTTGTTTAACATTTCATTGTCTATGCATGTCTCCATATTAAATTTAATAACGTTATATATTTCATCATTAATAGTTGATAACATGTTAATTTAATGTTAATTAATAAGTTTTTTAAATCTTAGTTTAATGAAGAATTTACAAAAATAAGTCATAAAATATGTAGGTGTTTTTCATCATTTATAAGAATGATATGTACACAATATCTATCGTGAATTTAATGTGGTTATAAAATTTGTGATTAGTAGTGAAAATTATGTTAATTTTACAATATTTTAGTTCATACGTTATTTATATATTTATAACATAATTTATAAAGGTTCTACTAACATAATTTAGAGTAGTTGTAATATTGTGTTGGGAATTGTTGGTAGGCTAATGGGAAAATAAAACATAAAACATATGGTTCTACTAATGCTGATATAACAAAATTTAGCGTGGTTATACTAATTTTGAGAAAAGTTGGTACAAATAAAATAATATTTGTATAACTAAGTCATAAAATTGTGTAGGTGTCATTCATTATTTATTAGAATGATGTATAGACCATTGGTTTTAGATGTGGTTATAGAATACTGTGGTTATACATTTCATCACTGGTAGTGAGAAATATGTTGATTTAAATACATGTAGGTGGCTTTTATGCACTTATAAAGAGAAGTGTTCTTTTTTTATTAGTTATTAGAATGATGTATGACATTATTTTGTTTGCTATTTTATTTTCGTGAAAATAATTATTTGCTATATAATGTATTTAAGGATAGTGATGACTCATATAGAGCGGCTCCAGGGGAGAACGATTACTCAGCATTCGCGACTACAAATGTGTTTCCAAGTAATATTGAAACTTATTCCTACCTGCAACAGATTGCCCGTCGTGTAAGATTTGAACTTGTCATGTTGTGGTACAAGAAAAATAAGAATGGGCCCCTAAGGATATATTGTATTTGCAATCATGGTTGGAATGATAAGAATGTCAATATAAGCAAATCGGATGCCATCCGAAGAAGAAACACTTCGATAAGAAGTTGTTATTGTCCTTTCATGATTGTCATGCGAGAGAGTAACACAGAGGAGGGTTGGAACATTAAATCATGCAAGGATCCTCGGCGAGGGACACACAACCACCAGTTTTCAGTATACTCTGAGGGGAATAGATAGAGTGCCAGGCTCCATGCTGATGCGAAACAACTGATAGGAAACATGACAAATACCGAGACAACTCCTAAGTGCATTTCCGAGCCTAAATCAAACCATTAGGGAAGTATATAATGATCAATCATTGGCTTATGGAAGAGAGAGGTGAGGCTGGCGCAATACAAATGAGAATTGTTTACACCTAGCCACCTTCAATGGATTCGTTACTAGTCACCGTGCAGCTCTTGATGGTACTTTAACCCATTTATTCTTGGCTCATCATGAATCCGTTGTGAAATTTTAGACTTATCCATGGATTGTGGCCATCAATTCAACATACAAGACAAAACGATACAGCATGCCCTTTATAGAGATGGTTGGCATGTCTCCGTGTAACCTGAATTTCTGAATCACCTATGCAATTGTCGTTTAAGAAACGACAGATACTTATGTGTGAGTTCTTCACACACTGAGAATCTTGCTTGTCGATGGTCCGTTACCTGAGGTGGTAGTCATAGATCATGAGCTGGAATTGATTAGGCTGATTAGGGTATTGTTTCCAGACTTTTCTTTGTGCTTGGCATATTAACAAGAATGTGGAGACACGTGTTACTGTTTTAACAGAGAGTAAGAGGAATGAGGCATCATTCAAAAGTGGTGCATGGTCAGGGGTTTACAATGCCCTCACCATTGTTGTCTACGAAGCAGCATTGATAGATTTGAGGGTTGGTTGGTCTTCGAGCGAAGCTGTTATTAGTTACGTTTAGACAACATGGCTCAACTCCCATAAGGAGAAATTTGTTCGGCCATGGGCGAGTGGATATCTTCATTTTGGGAACACAACTACATGTCGTGTCGAAAGCGTACATTCATCATTGAAAAGGTGATTACAAACATCTACTGGTTCCCTGGATACGATATGGAGGAGTGTCGACATGATGATAGCGGGCCAAATTACTATGATCAAGGACATCCTCAAAAGATCAAGAGCACGCACTGGTAGATTGCACCATACTATCTTTTTCCACAACTTGTTCCACAATTTGTCTAAATATTGCATGGATAAATTGAAAATTGAGCTTACAAGGTTGAAAACTCTTGGAGCACAGGTTCATGCATATTGTGGTTGTGTACTGCGTTCGATGCACGGAGTACCATGTGCTTGTGTTATGCAGACGACAATTGAACAAGGAATCCCCTTGTATTTGGGAGACATTCATCCACTGTTTAAGACACTGGTACTGGGTGATGAATCGCATAACACGAAAAATATTTCCATGGGTGATCAGGACCAAGCATTGTTCAAAAGTCGATTGGAGGAACTGGCCTGTATTGACCCATCTATTCTCTGTCAGGTTTCTAGCAACATAGAGGAGCAGTTGCATACAGATAAATGCGGAATTGAAGAGCCGAATAATGTTATGAGGACACGTGGTAGACTAAGCGAGCAAGTTTCCCGATCAAGATCTACAAGGCGGTCACCAAGATACCAAGAACACTTGAACAGGAGGTACGAGCCATCTCCTGGCAGGCGTAGTTTGAGATTACCTGGTCGTGGTACATCAGGGTGAGGGAGTCAACACAGTATGTCTACCAATTATTCTCAAGTTATTTGATTGTAATGTCATAGTAATATCACTCCAGAACACTAAAAATATTGTGTTCTGATCAAAATGTTTCTCCCGCAGCAACATTCCCCTATCTTGAAAGTTTTCCCCACATTATCAGGCATTACATCAAGGGCTGGAATAACGTGGAGAGTGATCGAAACTGTGGCTTCAGATACGTCGCTGATGCCTTCCATGTAGATAGTGAGGTGGACCGATCTGGAGCGCGTCAGGCAGTATTTAATGAGTTATTGGCATGATTATGTTCCCATATACGATTCGAAGAAAGACTTTGAATTGTCTAGGACCCGTATAAAACACTTCAAAGGTCCATGTGGGTATGAACATTGGTTCATGGTAATTGCGAAAAAGTTTCCTGTAGCCACCTACTACAACACGGTTGTAGTATTAGACAACATCATCGAGTCTGGGTCTGCAAATTATCGTTGTACAGTTTTGCCATTGAGAGCTGGCGGGAGCAAGGCAGGAACAATGAGGGAGCTACACATCGTATATTTATGCAGTGCAGACCATTTTGTAAGGATACTTGTCAAGGAAAACTGCCCCGTGCCCCTCTGAGGCTTACCTGTGGACGCTTTACAGAAAGTCGGATGTTGTTGGGTGGGAGTTACCCTTTCGTAAGAGGATGGCAGCTTGGAACAAAGTATACACGCAACCTTAATTAATGGAAGCACATTATGTATTTTTAAATCAAACCACATTAGTTACGTTGGACTATATTCTTACAAAATGTGTTTGGTACCTTTTCTTTTGAATTTTTTATACGTATTGTCAATATATCATCACATGAAAAAACTTAAATATAAATAAAACATAAACTTCACTTTCACTTACTTTTTAATTTTCATCTATGTTATAAATAATAAATTACATATTTAGTTATGAATAATGAAATGTAAATATAACATAAAAGAACAAATTATTAACAAAACATTCAAAATTTTCTATACAAAGAATTATTTATTTCTATCATTTATAAAATAAATAATAAATAAATGGGACTATCACCAAAATTTACTTTAAATTATTTTATTTATTTTAAATTTTATTTTAAGAATATTATATTATATTATATTATTTTTATTTTTATTTCTATTTTTATTTTTATGATATCCTATTTAATTATAAAACAAATTTTTATATAATTTTTATTTTTGAATTTAATCTGAACTATATTTTTTTAATTATTATATTTAAATTAAATTGTAATATATGATATCACATTCTTAATTATGTATCTTTATTTTGATACAATACATTTTGTCCTACTTGCTTCTAGGAAAATGGTCTCACACCATTAGAGTCGCTAACCCTAATTTCAATGAAGCTTAGGTCCTACAATTACACAGTAGGACGTTTGCGTCATGGTTGCTTGATCATGTAGTCATGGGGGATCATCCAATGAAAGTCAGCTTGCAGACCACTTGGTACTGTAATTTCCTATGGAGGGTACAATGTCAATGGTTTTATTTTTGCCACGAAATCGGTGGATGACAAGGGTGTTTCTCAGAAAATTGGTGTTTCTCTCATCTCTGAATCTTTGCATGTCGATAATTGGAGTGGTAATGATCCCATGTACGCTTAGCAGTGTTACTCTGGGACTATTTTTTTTATATTTGGGAGCTTTATTATGTTAGTATAAGAGTCGCAATTTTTAAATGTCAATGGGTTGATTTCAATAGTGGGCAGCGGACGGAGGAATTTGGGTTCACACTAGTCGACATGAGTCAGATTGGTTGGCGTGAAGATCTTTTCATATTTGCTTCTCAGACGCACCAAGTGTTTTATGTGAGGGATCCATCCAATTCCCGGTGGGAGATTGTTGTGGAAGGAAAAAATGCTTTCAATGCCGATTTCAAAGGTGAGGAAATCATTGACTTTTGTCTTAATGCAACGGTTGTACCTTGTCTAGATGATGCTATCTTGCTTGAGGAGGACGATCATAGCTTGAATTCATTCGTTGGCTGCAATGATCATGATGAGGGAATATAAGGGGACGTCCATGGTAAGGTAAGACGTAGAAGGGGTAGGGCTAAAAATGTTTCCAAGAAAAGAAAACATAAGAAGTAGACATTAAAACTTTTGTTACTATGCTTCGATTGATAAAAAGGTTTTCAATGTTTCCAATGTTTCCAATGATTGATGTGTTGCCTTTTATTTTGTTTGATTATTAATATCAAACCACATGTATGAACACCAAACAATGAATAACTAAGAAGGCTAACATTGAAGAATGCCACATCCAGAAAAACCAACAAGTTCTTAATTCAATCGAACCCGAGAATAAAGTGTAGAACAAACTAACAATAAAATAAAATAACAACTCAAGTATTAAAATCAAGCCATAGGATAAATGTTCTAAGGTAAGTGCTACTCTAAATCATCCTTAACAGCACCCGTGGATGTGGACCGGTCAAAGCGAGGGCGGCGGGTGGCAGCGAGATGACGTTCATATACTTGTTATCTTTTCTCCATCTTCAAGATCTTGGTCTTCATGGCAGCAAACTCCTTCCTCACCCACTTGTAGCAATCTCGAACACCTCTGAAGCATGATTTCTTTGAATCTACAAATGTTGAAAACATAAGTATAAATATGTATAATAATATGTTAATAACTTGAAGAAATTTCAGTTAACTAAATAAGAAATTGAATATACTCTCTTAGTTCCATAAATAATTGCACAATTGCTTTTTAGGAGTCAAACTTTGCAATATTTGATCGTTAATAAAAATACATCTATAGATAATAAAAATATCATGTTAGATTCATCTAAACACCTATTTTTTAAATATCAATTTTTTATGCGGTATTATTATACGTAACTAAAGATATTTGCAGTCAAACATGCTCATTGAAGACTGTGAAAAGGTAATTGTGCAATTATTTATGTGATGGAGGGAGTAGTAATTTACCATCATCAAGTCTCAGCCTCTTGCTCGGCTCCCCATCTCGTAGCGCCGGAGCACAACATTTACCATTGACCAACACCCACCTCTTATTCTCGAAGTAGGTCTTGTCAAAGTACTTTGGTGCCTTCTCCTCACCGGCGATTTCACAACCTTGACTTTTCTCAATATTTTGTGATCAAATTTCCGTATGGGAGACTCTTCACTACCCTACTCAATGTACCAACATATAGCATGTGCCCTAATATAGCCACCTCAGGGTTTATTTTCCGACCCTCCATTACCAAATAAAACAACATCAATGCGCTATAGGTGGGCTCAGTTATATGTCCAGAAGAATTAAAGAATGATGCACTGGAGAGGAAATTCATATCCACAATCAAGTGCGACATCCTTTGTGTGGCTACCAATAAACCTGACCACCCGGGCTATGTGCAGGGAGTGGGTGCATTCTTGAACCAACATGAGGCATTCGGAATTACATACTACTATGGTTGTGCGAAACCATCGCGGGTACACACATTGCAAAATCTAACACTTAAGTAAGAAAAATGAATTGAAACTCAAGACATTCTAATCCGAAAGTTGATCCAACACACCGGCCTGGAGCTTCCCGACAATTTAGATGATTTGAAACTCCATTGGACTATGCAATCAAGAGACTCGCACCATTCTCTGAAATATGTCAAGGTTAATCGGGAGGCAATCGTTGAATTTCCTGGAGATGAAGCCAACAAACTCGACAAGGTCATTCTCGCTAGTGAAAAAAAGGTACACATGTAACATTTAACTACTCATGAATATAATAGTTTGTGTGAGGTAGGGTTCACATGGGTGTGAGCTTTACCTTGATCAAGACAAATATGGTAGACCGCTCCACGTAGCCAATGGAGTCTTGCACTAGTTAATGAAACATCATCACACCGTACCAATTCCGGAAGGTTTGTCAAGAGTTTTTTTGGACAAAGAATTGGTGAGGGGTGCCCTATTGCCGATTCCCGATAGGGAATACAAGAATGAAGGTCCCGCTCGTGGAATGTTTTTTTTGTGGCCACATCAACTAATATATGCTGATCATATAAAGTATTGACATTTGAAAGTCAAGAGGCCAACAACACCTAAACCAGTCCAACCTACACCAATCCATAGGACACCAAAATTGATCAAAACAACACCACACACTACCCGACAACATGTTGCTTGAGCACAAGTCCCAAAAGACTCACCGCCCTTCATGCGAGTGCTCTACAATTGGCTTCAACCTCATGAACGCAACTCAAATTACGCATTCTTGGAAAACAAATGCGTATTTGGTGGAAAGAAAGATATCATAGCGATGTGGAGAGATTTTGAAGACCTTTGGAACTGTGAGCAAGTTAATCAGACGCTTGTGTCCATATACATCTTGTAAGTAAAATACATAGATTTTGTCATATTTTATTCATGTTTATTATTTATTTTTAAATCCTTTTTACAACTAATTTGGAAAAAATATTAATTTCAAGATACATGTATTTCATGTTCAATCAAAAGAAGGGATAGGTCGGATATATGTGTCTGGTGATGACTCAAGAGATAGATAGTACAAACCAAGAGAGAATCGACCACATTCGTAAAAATGTTAGGAGAAATGATAAAAATTATTCATTGCACTCTACATTGAAAGGTTGTAGTAACTGTCTTCATTATGTCTGCAAACATCAATTACGCAGTTTAATAAAAATTAACATCATTTTCTTTTCAGGGATCATTGGCGATTGATCATTATTGTTCCAAAAAAAATCATGTATATTGGATGGATCCATTACACATCCAACCGTCGAAAATGTTGGACGGGATTTTGGAGTCGGCCATGAAGGATGCAAGCAAAGATGTTGAAATCAATTTCAAGGTGGTCGAAATCAAGGTATACTATGCAACAATTGTGTAGTTTTTTCCGAGGGATTTAATTATGTGTTACTATACGTTACAAATTCACTGTTCCCTTCAATCAGTATAAGAAACAAGCGCAAACATGGGAGTGCGGCTACTACATAATATTGTATGCAATAGAATGCATAGAAGGCGTAACGTTGAATTTACTTGAGATTGACAAGGTAATTATAAATTTGCAAGTAAGAAACACTAATAACTTCTCAATCGCAAGTATAATATTTGCTAATAACTTTCTATGCGCAGGTTCTTCCAAAGGCAACAAGGCCCTATTCCAAAGAAGACATTAACAACACAAGGAATTGTTTGGCAAAACATCTCATTCTCATCGGCTCAACAACTCTTGGTAGCCCAAACTTGGTAGAGTAACATGAATTAAATCAATTAGTGTGATGTGAAAGTTTGAATAGAATTGTGTTTATCTTGTGAAACTAAACCGTGTCCTGGGTTACAATTGTTGCTGTTAAATGAGGCTTATTTAGAGCTTGAAAAATTAATAGAATTCATATTTTAACCAATAGAGGCGTATACAGTTTTGAGTTCGTAAACCAATTTGTCCATTTATTATGATCTTGGCTGAAATATGTTCCAAACTCGGAACAAAAATATCTCCCCAAAAAATTAGATGAAAGAAATTAATAGATTCAGCCCTGATAGTGGATCCGAATAAGGAAATCATCAATGACCATGCTCCAATTTCACATTCTGAGTGAGGAACCTTCACTGTTCCGAGTTCGGAATAACGAAATAAGCCTGACATAGGAAACCTCTATTCCGAGTGAGGAACGCATTAACAACAGTTTTTTCGGCCAGGTAAAGACAGTTCTCAATCGTCTTTAACATGCCTTCTGAGTTCGGAACACATGTCCAGGGCTAAGGGAGGGAGTACCAGTTCTGAGTTCAGAACTGATTAAAGGTGGTTCCTCTCAAATTGTATATTTAGGATGTACGGTGATGACCTCTCAAATTTTGGGGCCGCTTCCAGGGAAGGGGCATATATTTTTAAGTGTTTAGGTATATTTATGTGAATATGTGCTAGTTGGTTTTTATTTAATTTTTTTAGATTTGAGACGTATTTATTTGAGTTTTTGTTGTATGGTTCGTACGTGATCCTCTTCACAAGAATCCCTATACTACGACCCCGGGTTAGAATTGAACCCTAAGAAGACTAGAAGGATTTCCTCATAGAGTGTGAATAATACCCTATCTAGTGACCATTTTAAGGAATCTACTACTTCTATGGAGCATCAAGATGAGAATCCCAAAGGAGGAAATCAACCCCCTCATCTTCAAGGAGGAAATGTTCCTTCGTGGCAAGTTCCTTTGAAGGAAACTATGGCTCCCAATCTCGAGCAACAACCGATGTGCATCACCTATTTGGCGGTTGGGACTAATGGGTAGTTTGAGCATAAATTTGGATTTATACATTTGCTACCTTCATTCCTTGGTAGGCAAAGGGAGGATCCTGACAAACATCTCTCTGACTTCCATATGTTGTGTTGTAGTATGATTTTGTTGGGAATAGATGAAAAGCTATACAAGTTGAAGGCATTCCCTTTTCATTGAGAGATACCACAAAGGATTGACTACATTATCTTCCATCCGAGAGCATTAACTCATTGATTGAATTGAAGAGGAAGTTCCTTATCAAGTACTTCCTGGCCTCCATGTCTTCCACTTTGAAGAAGAAGATTAGCAATATTCTTCAATTGCAGGAAGGTTCGTTTTACGACTATTGGGAGAGGTAAGAAGCTCATTTTGAGTTGCACATACCATGGCTAATCATAGGGAAACTTGGTGTACTACTTCTACAATGATATACTCGATGATAAGTAAAGGCTAGTGAGGGGAGCTTGTGGTGGATCCATTGGAAACATAAGAGTTCGAGGGAAGCTATGGAGTTGTATGAAAAGTTGGCGAGGAGTCAAGAAATTTTAGTTCAAGGTCAGATCTAAGAAGGAAAATCCGAATACTTACAATGTTGGCTCCAAAAATGGAAAGTTCGAGATCCAAGTCTCAACACTCACTTCTATGGTGAAATCTTTGATGGGAAAGTCCAGAAATGCACTGTTTGTGAAGTCTTATGAGATTTGTTCATCGCTACAACCTACAGATGCATGACCTAGTTTTCAAGATGATTATATCATGGAGGTGAATTTCACGGGCTTTCAAGAAAGCCAAGGATACTAAGGGTATCAAGGGAATCAAGGCTACCAAAAATGGCCTTACGATGCGGGTAATGGAGATCACCCAAATCTCTAGTATGGAAATTCTCAAGGAGGGAAAAATACACACAATACCGCCCTAAACAACGACAATAGTGACCTCCACAACAATGATTTCCAAGGGTCCAAGACAAGCCTTATGATAAAGGCGAGAGTTCAAGGTTGTCAAAAGATTAAGTGATGCAAGCCTTTGGGAGGTTGAGCTTATGTGTGGAGAAAGCTTAGAAGGATGAATGGAGCATTAAATACTTGGAGACTTAAGTGATCCAAATGGCATCCATCTTGAACTGAATGGAGTCAAGAGATTTGGTAAAGGTTCATTCTCATCATGACCTTAACCTTCGACAAAATGTTAGTGTCATCTTGAGCGGGATCTTGAGAAAAGGTTTGTTGAGCGGGATCTTGAGAAATAAAATATTTTTAAGAAAGAGGCCAAGGAGATGGCCAAGGATACTGCTAGCGAGAAAAAGGAAATTGAGGAGGAAGCTAAAGTGCTAAGATCAGGATCAAACACACATTCATCATCCCCTTCTCACAAGAAGGAAAAACGGCGGAGATTCCTTCCTATGTGTTGGAAACACCATTTTAGAAAGCATTAAGAGATAGGAGTAAGAAGGAGGACAACAAAGATATCCTTGAAGTGTTTTGTAGATGCAAGGTAAACATTCCACTATTAAATTCTATAAATCAAATTCCTAGGTATGTCAAATTTCTTAAGGAAATGTGTTCAATCAATAGGAAACAAAAAAGAATATTATAAGCATAAGAATGGAAAGAGTGAGCATGTTTATGCCATGTTTAATGATGAATTACATACTAAATGTGATGATCAGAGAATGTTTACAGTCGCTTGTGTGATAGGAGAAAAACTTGTTGAAAAGGCCATGCAAGATCTATGTGCTTCAATCAATGTAATCACATATTATTTAAGGGAGTCTAAATCTAGGCACTTTGCACAAAACTGAGGTTGTTATCCAACTAGAAAATCACTCTAGCACATATCGAAAAGGTATTGTGAAAGATGTGTTGGTAAAAGGGGACTTCTTGACATTTCTCTCCGATTTTTACGTCCTTGATATGGAGAATGATACTCATGCTACTCCTATATTACTAGGTAGGACATTTTTAAATATTTCAAGGACAATAATCGATGTGCATAATAGGACACTAACTATGACACTAACTATGGAATTTAATGGGCGTAAGGTAGAATTTGACACCAATAATTCAATTGATCATCCTAGTAGATACCACCCTTGCCATGCTATTGATGTTGTTAATGATGTAGAGCAAGATGTGATTGAGCCCAGTGGTAGTAGGTCCATAAAAGTTGCATATTTTATTAATACAAACTTAAAGGAAATAAAGAATGTTGAAGACTCTATTGGGGAGACAACATCCAACACCCTTATTCTGTCCACGGTTGAGCCAACAAAAGTGGGATTCCCTCCTTCTCATATGAAGACTTCGGTGGTAGAGTGTCATAGAGAAAGAGAGAAACCCCCGATTGCCAATTCAATCAAAATCACCGTGGATCAAAGAGGGGGATTGTTGGTCATGTTGAGGAAGCATAAAGAATACCTAGATTATGTGTGCCGAGCTTTATTAGGGGATGATGTGGATCCTGAGGATTTTGTACCAGATCGAGGAAAAGAGATCGATGTCCCAGATACATTTTGTTAATGAAAGACTTGAAGGGAGTAAGTCGTGTCGATGATGTTAATTAAACTTGGTTTCAATCATCTGGATAGTCATTCATGACTTTCTATCGATGTTGTTTCAATTTGGGTTTTGTCGTTATTTTTTCATTATCTCTTTAATGGTTGTGTTTTCGCCATGATTTTGTTGCAAAGTAAGTGCATTTCATTGGATGATTGAGTGGTGAATTGAGTAAGAGAATCAAAGGTGGATGAAGAAGAGAATGTCATGAGAAGGATAAAGAAGAGGGAAACTTTGGAAGCTAATTTTTTTAGCTAAGTATGGAGGCACTAAGGCTGTTGCGAGCCATGGGATTCTCCCCAAGGGTCGTGACAGACATCGGAAGAATTCCAACTTCTAGTAAATATTCTATCGCGAGAAGTAGGCTTCATGATTCTAGACATATAACACACTATCTCTTCCAAATTTCTTTTTCTACCAGTTGCATTTCTCTTCACTTGTCGGCGCACAACCGACACATAATCATCAACTTGTACAAGATTTGATGAATTAGTTGAAAGTATATTCAATTTACCAATCCAACTTTGTGATGAGACGTCAAATGCATGTGTTTTCCTAAGCATTTAACATCTCTTTTGTTATGTTTTTGTTGTAAGATTGCTAGATTTAGGTAGGTTTACATCATAAGGGGTTTAGATGACCGT
>JAULKM010114819.1:0-22152 GCA_032355605.1 Rubia tinctorum | reverse complement strand
TCAAGAATCCATGGTAAAGTAGACTTACCTGACCCATGGTTAGACACAACATTAAACTGATTAAATAAATGTAGGGTCGTACTCCATTGGTCATCAAACAGAGCAAGACTGAAATCAGAATGAGAAAGGGTAGTCAGGGAGGCTGTGACAGCGTGTCCCGGAGGAGTCACGGCAGCACCGACGAATGGCGGTGGAGCCGGGCGGCCTCCGATGGCCAGTGCACTGTTCCCGGAGATGGCGGTCGGCTGGGTTGGCGTCGTCTTTCTAGTCTTATGGTTTAATTCTTTGAACCAATCTGGTACTCCAGTGAGCTTGAAACAGGTTTCTTTGTCATGGCCCTTGCGATTATAATGTGAAAAGATCAGATTTCTGCAATCAACTGAAGTGAGAACAACTGGCGAAGAACCCGAAGGTGGTGAACGTCGTGCATCATATGCCATAGAGTCAGTTGAAACCTCGCGAGATCGAACAACGACTCTGTGATTCTCCTCTTGAGCAATAAGGACATAGACACGCATGACTGGTGGAAGAGGATAAGTGGTCATGATGTTGGATCGCAAGGTATGATAGCCTTTGTTCAGTGGTCATGATGTTGGATCTCAAGATATGATAGCCTTCGTCAAGACCCATGAGAAATTGGTAGATCATATATTTCTCATGTTCAAGGAAGGCGTTGGCAGCATGGTTGCAAGTGCACAGAGTTTTACAATCTTCGCAGGTGTAAACTAAAGGAGGCTGAAGGGAGTTGTAATCGCCGAACAGCTTTTTCAGTTTGCCAAAATAAATGGCAATAGTCTGATAGTTCTGGATATTTTCGTGCATTTACATAATTTTTGGACCATTCCCAAGGGTAAAACGAGCCTTTAGATCATCCCACAGTTCCTTTACTGTGGCATAGTAGCTGGTAGAAGAACATAATGGTGGATCTAAGGTCTGTAAAACCCAACACACAATGGTAGCATTAATTCCAGGTCATTCAACCATATCAGGATGATTGTCTGGAGGTTTAGTAATGGTTCCATCAATGAAATCATTCTTCTTCTTGGCAAGCATAGCGCCGTAGATAACATTAGACCATTCCAGGTAATTCTCCTCTCCTTTAAGTATGACGGGATTGATTGACAAACCCGGGCCGTCAGAAGTACCGAGGAAGTAAGGGTCATGCATAGAATGACCCGTAGGAAAAGAACCCCCAATGCCATGTTGCAATTGCAACTGTTTGAGTAAAACTGCAATAACATCGATGGCATTGAGGTGTTGTAGTTTATTAGCCTCGAGTTCAGTAGCGATACAGGCCCATTCAGCGGCATCGGAACCAGAGCCAGGAGTAGGCATAATTGCGGATCAGCGGCGGTGAGAAGATCGGCGGTATGGACGACGTGGCTGCGCGTGAACTTCACATCGGCGATGCAAGATCGGGTATGGCAGCGCGTGACTTACACGCACGACTGGACAACGGGCAGCGACCCCGGGAATGGCGGACCGGCAATGGCAGATCGGCAGCAGCAGTGAACGGCAGCAGGCGTGCGACAACGAAGCGGCCCGTGGAACAAAGCGTGGCTGAGATCGTTGGCTACTGCAGTGGCGGAATGGTAAAAAAATCAAGCGTCAACAGCGGCGGCTGACGGCGATCGGCAACAAGCAGCGAGCTACGTCGGCGGAGACGGCGGCGCACGAGGCAACGCGCAGACGTCGATCGGCGGCAGTGGCTCGGAAAGTAACAGAAAATTTTTCTCTAGATTTTCAAGATATTAGGCTTTGATACCATGAAGAATTTATGGGGTAATAATTGTGTGTTTATATTCATGCTATGGGTACATTATATAGTAGTACAAAAGACTCATACTAGACTAGAAAAAAATTATAATTTAATTACAATTTACATAATATTACTATTTTTTAATAATATGAGTCTGAGAAAACTTGCTCTACAAAAAATAATAGTAGTATATAACAAAAATAAGGACACCTCGGAGAAACAAAGAAATTCAAAAATCCTTCAAAGGTCCAAAAATGAGCACATCTCAGACCTTATTCATATTATTGATTTTGAAAAAATTAAAAGGCAAAAAGAAAGAGAGAGAAACAGGTTTTAAAATGTGATTAAGAAACCAAGATTCATATACAAAGACGTAACATCTTTATGAAGTATATTGACTGAGCTCTAACTTACTAATCAAGCATCCAATAGCTTCTCTGGAATTCTCGTTGTCATCTCCGGTGGCGGAGCCAGAACAGTATTTTAGGGGCTGATTTATACAGATAAAAAAAAATTCTGACGCTAGATTGTATTGGTAATTTTTTTCCGAGCACTTAATTGCACTGGAATTTTTTTAAAAAAAACTTAATTTGCCATATTCAAACAAAATCCGCTTAAATAATGAAGTGGGTATAAAATAATTCAAAATTTTCAAATACGACAAATCACACTTGCTATTATTCTATCTTGTTAATTAATGAATTTATAATAACATAAATAAAGTTCTAAAAATAAAATTATTGAGAAAAATTAGTGGAATTTTTAAAAAGGAAATGGCTGAGTATGAGAGTAGTTGGGGCTATTGGGTTAAGCCCATTTATTAGGTTTCTTTTTATTCCCTTGACGAGAACAAAACGACGTCGTTTCACTTATACTAAAACGACGTCGTTTTGTTCAATGAAGAAACAAAATAAATAAAAAAAAATGGCATCGTCTTCCTCTGATCTCGCCGAAAATAGGAGCTGAAACTTAGGTTTAGGGGAGGCGGAATCCATGGATTTCGGTGGAAGTTAGACCTAAATTTTGGACCACCGGATCCTAAATCCGCCCATGACCACTATGGGCGAAAAATCGGCCAAGGAGACGGAGAGCATGCAGAAGCCGGCCTCCGAACAAGGCAACCGGCGTAAAACTTCACGCGCATAAGTCCGGGAATAGATATGGCGAAGCAAAAAAAATTTCTCGGCCGGTCAATAGATGGGTCAAAGATGGTCAACGGACTGGGAATAGCCGGTCAACGATCGGGTCAGCAACGGTCATCGAACTGTTAATGAACTGAGTACGGTCAACAATGGTCAACGAACGGAGCAAGTCAACGAACGAAGCACGGTCAATGAACGAAACACGTTCAAGAAAATGAGCATGGTCATCGACCAGAGCATGGTCAACGAACGGAGCACGGTCAATGAACGGAGCACGTTCATTGAACAGAGTACGCTCATCGGCCGAAGCACGGCCAACAAACGGAGCATGATCAACAATTGGAGCACGGTCAACGACAGTCAATGAACAGAGCATGGTCAATGAATGGAGAACGATCAATGACGGTCAATGAACGGCCAATGATTGGTCATCGACGTTCAATGAATGGAGCACGGCGGAAAACTTTCAGACGACGGTCGTCAACACCCTTATCAGCAGCAGCGGCTAAAGAAGCCCGGTCAAACCAAACAATATCCTGATCAACGGAAAACAAAGTCTCGAGGGAGTCATCTGGTTAACAAAAGAGAGCGACGACACACAACAACCCTCCACCTTAGCCCTTCCGAAGTCCAGGCCTAAAGGACATCAAACATATTCTTTTTTTTAGCTTATTCCTTAACTTTATTCCCACTTCAATATAGTCTCGTTATACCACAAAAATTCGTCGTGGCCGGCTGTAGCCACTGCAACCTCGTGGTGGTCGCGGTGGAGAGATGACGTCGATTAAGATAGTAGTGGGAATGGTTTCCATGCAGCAGTCAAAACAAGTTCTCTGTGGCGGGTACATGGTCTGGCTCACTAAGAAATAGGAAAACAGACCCTTCTGCAGTAGTAGGCAGTCGTCGAAAGGAGCATTCTGGCGCACAACGCAGCTCTCACCGACTACAGAATAAAAAATGTAGCTGGTTCAGAGGGCAATGCTTCATAGACGATACCTACTTATGAGCTATAAATGAGTTACGTTGTAGTATGACTTCCCTGGATGAAAGCGGAGTTTTAGATTAATTAGTTTTACATGTTTTATGGTTTTTAGGTGTGCAGTTGGTGCTCTCGCGACTTCAGCGAGTTTTAGATACTACCCGCTGCGTTTATTGGGGAAATCCAGCGACAACCTCCAAAAGGTTCACATGTTGAGAACTAGTGAGTTGTAGCAACCCAGTGCGTATAAATCTGGCCAACATTGAATAAAGATGGAGTCATGCAGTACCGGACTGCTTCAATACAAAACGGACTTTCTCTTGAAACTTCTCCAACTGACACGCCTCATCGTTGATTGGAGAAATCAAGCTGCAGCCACTACAAACTACAGAACTGTAGCAACCCGATGAAGACAAAGATTGGAAGCGTGATTTGAGTAGCAGATCGCCGATATGGCACATGAACCTAATGATAGGTTTATATGTGAGAGGTTCACCCCACAGTGTGTGAGTCGGGGTGTTTAGGAATGTTTAAATATTAGTTATAGTTGTTAGGTAGGGGTTGTGCGACATAAACCTAACACAAATTTGAAACAATCCTACCGCTAACGAGAATGTACGCCTATTTATTTAAAAAAATGCCAGTAGTCAACTTTTTCACATTAAAAAATGCAATTAGATTGTGATTTACTACAATCACATTGTGACGATATAAAACAAAATTCTAAATATAGTATGTCTCTGGTCTAATATTCCTACTTACTAAATTTGTAACGATCCTACCGCTAACGAGAATGTACGCCTATTTATTTTTTAAAATGCCGGTAGTCAACTTTTTCACATTAAAAAATGCAATTAGATTGTGATTTACTACAATCAGATTGTGACGATATAAAACAAAATTCTAAATATAGTATGTCTCTGGTCTAATATTCCTACTTACTATAATTAGTTTCCATTCAATATTTCACAGTTACTAAAGAAATATAAAGACTCAGGTGAGACGGTCTCACCTAATATTATGGTGAGACGGAGGATATAAATACAATTTTTTGAAATTAGGAGATAACATTGGTACTTTTTGTAATTTTTAAAACTTTATTTTGTTCCTTGTCTCACCATAAGTTATGGTAAGACGGTCTCATACGAGTCTTTCTCCTAAAGAAAAACGTTCAATGACATTAAGATGGTATCCTGTGAGGCATGATAAAATTTAGGTATGGGCGTTTATGCAATTTTAGATATATTCTAGCTCTATGAACATATCTCTAATAATTTTACAGAGACCTATCTCTAATAATTTTACAGGGACTTATCGCTAATATTTTTTCAGGGGTTTTTTATCCAATTTTTTCCCATCATTTTCCCACCATCTGCAGCCTGTAATTTTTTTTAAAAAATGACATAAATATTTTAAAATATTTTTAAAATGCAAATAATTAATATGATCGTCGATCTGAAATTTATAAACATCCGCAAAAAATAGCAGAACATCAACGAAAAATAATAAAATATCAACTAAAAAATTAGAGAAAAAATATATAATAAAACACCAAAATATATATAAAAATAAATAAAAATTGATAAAAATGAAAAAAAAACGTTGACTACACTAGCAAAACATCAATTTAAAATCATAAAAATCATAAAACCATTAACAAATCTTTAGTTATCATTTTTTATTAATAAAACTACAAAAATCAACTAATATCAACCAAAATCTAAAAACACCAATTCCTATCACTTAAACTTCACCCAGAAAATGAAAAACGTCAACATAAGAAAAACAAACATTACAAAAAATTGACCTATGTCACCTAAAGCTACAAAACATCAACTCGTATCACCTAAAACTCACCGAGAAAAATGAAAAGTATCAACACGAGCGGAAGAAAAAGCCAAAAAATATCAAACAATATAGCCCAAAAAACTACAAAACATCGACTCTTGTCAACTACAACTCACCAAGAAAATGAAAACCATCAACATTAGGAAAAAAACTAAAAACATCAACAAAAAAACTATGATACCTTAAGAGTATAAAATATTCACTCAAAAAATCATAAAACGTCATGAATTTTATTAAAAAAATTCTACAAATATCACCCAAAAGCTACAAACAACTATTCCTAACACCTGAAACTCATCCATAAAATGAAAAATATTAACATAAAAAAACACTACAAACATCAACTCCTATTAAGCGGAGGTGGCGGAGATATGGTGGAGTTGTGGCTGTTTTGCAACGGGAAACGACGGCGGAGGCGGCGGAAATTCAGTAGAAACCTAGGGGAACCGGCGGACATAGTAGATTGGCAAAATCCGGTAAAAAATCGGCGAGATTCTGGCGTTAGGTGGTGGTTGCCGACGTTAAGTGGCGGTTTCCGATCGACGGAGGCGGTTTCCGATCGGATGCAGAAAAAATGAAAATGAAAATCCAGATATTTTTGTGGTATTTATAGCATTTTGATAATTGCATACTAGGTCCCTAAATTTATCAGCATATTTTTTTAAAAAAACCATCCCAAATGAAATATTTTATTAATTGCACAATAAACCCTAACCTAAACTCTAGGCTGCTTAAAATAAGAATTTGTGTTACAATAATTGGAATTGACATCTGACCAAAACTAACCTCTACAATTACCAACTTAATGCCAAAATATCTAAATTACATGTCAATCATATTTTTATAGATTAGAAATCCAATAAAAGTATAAAACTATAATATCACCATCAGAATATCACATGCTTCCCGCGATAATCATGACCAATTGATAGATAGCAGCTAGCGTATCATGCATAAATATCACTATGCCAAAAAAATGATGTTCTACAATTGCAACACCACTTGATCCAAAAGATGATTTATGTTGTCCAAATTGTAGACATCAAGAAATATACAAATTCATGCTTCCAAATAAATCGAATCCCTAATACAAAATCACAAATAAATATACGAACACACTATTTGTACAACCAGATCAACATCGATGCAAAAAAACTAAATCGAGTGATCATCGTGAACACAATGATTTAATCAATCATTTGAGAAACAAAACTAATGTACAAAAATAAATTTCATATTTATTCAATAATACATAAATATTCAAATAACATCAAACAAAATAAATGATTGTTTTTCATCTTCCCATAATGAGAAAAAGGGGGAAAATTAAAAGAAAAATTAGAATTTTAAAGATCATGTGTAATGGTAAAACCACAAAAAAATCAATCTTGTGGTTTCCTTCCATTAAATATTCAATCTCTCTTTTCCACCTCAGCAAAAGCAACCACAAATAAACCACTCCATTTTTACCTCTACAATGGTAACCACTAAGAAACCACTTCATGAAACTCACTTGATTTTCTCTATCCTATTCATTAATTTTACCTCCAATGTTTATTTTAAATAAATTTATCCAGAAAAAATAAATTTAAATGTGAAACTAATAATAAAATTTTACTTTAATAATCTATTTTCATCTTTTAAATTAAAATTCTAAAATTTATTTTTTTTATAAATTCAAATTAAATAATAGAGAAATAGGTTATTAAAAAAATGACATTTCAATGATGAATCATTGAAAATATAAAAATTACAATAGTACCGTCCATATATTAGTTAATTGGCAATTTATGAAAATTATGCAATAGTTTGTGTTGAAATATCAAAGAAAGAATGTGCAGTGATATAAGAAAGTTAGAGTTGTAATCTACGAAGAATTATTTTCATCTATGAGATTTAATTGTCGAATATATCAATTCATATATCTATGAGATTTGTTTGGATTTATGGAAATTGGAATTGATATGATGAATATCCTTTTCGGAAAGGATTTGGACAAAATATTCTAATTCTTTTCTTTAAGGGATTGGAGATGATAATTCCTATCTCCAAGGATTTGATTGAAATCATAATTAGAGATGAAGAAGGAATTATTCTCGCAGAAGAAATCAATGCGTGCGATGGGTTTAAATAAAAGACATTCTGGCTGAGTTATTTATAGATTTTAATTGAAGAAAATCTTCATCCAGGTTTTCGATATTCAGAGAAGCACTCAAGAACTGTTGTCTTTGTTCCAACATGATCATAACCTTGTGATCAAGTTCATAATCGTATACATTAATTTCTCTTGAGGATGAGATCCACCGTCGACGAGTTTCGAGGTCAGAGGGAGTCTGATTAAGGCGAATCGATAGCAAGGGGAGCTTGCAGAATTCACACATTATAATTAGAGTATAATTGTATGATGTACTTTGTAATTTATCTTTCTGATTAGTGGATTCATTCTGAACTGGGTTAGGCCCCGTAGTAGGTGATTTTCACCGAACTACGTAGTCAAGTCTTGTGTGTTTATGCTTTATTTTATTACATACTTGGTTAGATAGGTTAAGTTGGAACATGGTAGTAATTATTATATTAATTAGGTAAAACCAAATTTTAATTGGTATAAAAGCTAATTCACTTACTCTTACCTTGGTTGTGTCAAGAAAATTGTGATCCGGTTTTACCATGGCAACCAAAGAAGGTGTTTTGGTGTCTCTGCCACCACTACTGGAAGGAGCAAACTACAACTAATGGAAGACGCGCATGAGAGTTTTTATTAACTCGCAGGATGAATAGACATGACATTTTATTGAAACGGAATGAAATCCATCAACAGAGGATGCAAAATCTAGCTCAAAAGATGGAGAATCAAGTTTAAAGACTCTTAAACTTAACGCTATGTCAACTTGGACTCCAGGTGATCTGAAGGCTTCAATGGAAAATTCCAAATCATTAAATTCTATCTTCACAACAGTGGATGAAAATCAGGTCATAATCATCTCAACATGTCATCAACTGAAGAAAGCACGGGATATTCTGCAGACAGTACATGATGGAACAAGTTATGTACGTGAATCTAAACTACAAATGTTGGCCACAAAATTTGAAGAATTGAAAATGGTGGAGGATGAGACTATTGAAGTGTTTAATGGAAAGGTGAGAGGCATCACCTGCATAGCATATCAACTTGGCAAAACTGACAAGAAGTCCAAAATGGTGAAAGTGACTTTGATATCTCTGCCTAAAAGATTTTCAATGAAAGTTGCAGCAATAGAAGAAGCAAGGGATGTGGCCACCATGACATTAGATGAACTGATGGGATCACTGCAAACATATGAGATGACACTGGAACAACCCACAAAGAAAGTGAAAAAAGAGTTGGCCTTTAAAGCCTCATCGTCAAAGATCATTAATGAAGTTGATAGCGATGATAGTATTGAAGAGCTTGCATTTATTACTAAGAATTTTTTGAGAATGCTGAAGAAGATAGTGAATAAAATATCACAGGAGAAATATGGTGGAAATAGTCCTCAGAAACAGAAGTTTAAGAATAATCGTGGAATATGAATGGAACGAACCAATCAGCAGTTCTTAAGAAACCAAAGTGGTGAAACAAAGAAGCCTGGAAGGATTCAATGTAGAGAATGTGAGAGATATGAACATATCCAGGCGGAATGTGCTAATACTCCAAATAAGCAAGGAAGATCGTATGTAGCTTCATAGAGTGAAGATACAGAAGAGGAGGAAGATGAAGAAGCACTTACCAGCAACTATGTTACATTTGGAGTGAAAATTCATGATCTAGTAAAGATTGAAGTTGCATGTTCCAATATGGCAAAAAAGTCTGTATGTACATTGAAAAATCTGGTATTGACAACTCTTCAAGTGATGACGACAGTCAGGATGTAAATCATGAAGATATCTACAATGCATATGAGAATATGTATGAAATGTGGCTGAAAGTTGTTGATACGAATAAAACTTTGAAAATGGAGAAAAATGTACTTGCTAAAAAGAAGAAATGGTTGTTGATTTTGGTTGAAAAACTTAGAGATGAGATTGAAAAGTGTAAACTTAATCTAATCTTGGAAACTAAGAGAGCAGAGATAGCTGAAACTGCAATCATCATGCTAAACACAGGAAAGGCGAAACTAGATGATGAACTGACTGTGGGAAGAATTTATGAAACAAACAAGGTATAGGCTACGACAAGTCATCAGGTAGAACTATAGAAAATCTGAGGTTCAAGATATGAAGAGAAAAGTGATTAAAACACGGTAACTCAACCCTATTATATGCTACTACTGCACCTATCAAGGTCATATACATGAGCAATGGTTTAAACTACTAAGAGATGTCATGAATGGAAGACAATTGTTTGCATGTCCCAACATGGAAGACGAATGAAGATTAAAGATGGTCAGAAAGGTATGGGTTCCTAAGCACACAAATATTTGTCTTAATTCTCACACTTCTCTTATCAAACACTCTAGAGACTCGTGGTACTTTGATAGCGGATGGTCACAATATATGAATAGAGCTTAAGAATAGTTTACAAATATCAAGTCGTAAGACAGTGATTTTGTTACATTCGGTGATGGTAAGAAGAGTCGGGTAGTTGGAAAGGGTGAACTGCAGATCAAAGGATTTCCTATCTTCTCAAGTGTTTTGCTAGTAGAAGATCTGAAGGCCAATTTATTGAGTATCAGTCAGTTGTACGATGACATTATGACAGTGGAGTTTCATAAAGATAAATGCATACTAAAACATAGTGAATATGAAGTACTCTCTGGAATTCGGTCATCAGACAACGGTTACTTGTTTGAATAAGAAGTTAAATGTATAAGCTCTAAGAAAAATGAAGGAATCATGTGGTACAAGAAGCTTGAACATGTCAACTATAAAACCTTGGTGAAAATTACAAACTTGAAAGCCATACGAGGTATGCCTACACTCACTAACAAAAAAGATATTGTTTGTGGACAATGCGAACAAGGTAAATGGATTCGATCACCTCACTCATCGGTTCAGTATATTACCACCTCAAGAAATATTGAATTAATGCACATGGATTTGATGGGTCCAGTTTGTACACCAAGTGTGAGTTGTAAGAAGTATATCTTTTTGTGTGTTGACAATTTCTCCAGATATACATGGGTAGCATTCCTTAAAGGCAAATCTGATACCGTGGATGTTTTCAGAATTTAGTGATTAAATTACAGATAGAGAAAGAGAGCCTAGTAGGAAAGGTTTTCAGGATTCTTAGTGAGCATGGCAGGGAATTTGAAAACTCCTAGTTTAGTGACTTATGTGATGAACTCGGCATTCAACACAAATTCTCTACACCAATCACTCCTTAGAAGAATGACATTGTTAAAAGAAATAATAAGACTCTATAGGAAATGGCATGAGTCATGTTAGCTAAGAAATAAATTAATAAGAAATGGTGGGTAGAAGCCATCAGTACAACATGTTATACAATAACCAGGTTTATCTTCGTCCATTTACAAGCAAGACATCATATGAAATATGGAAGGCAGGAAACCAAGTGTCTCATTCTTTCTTATTTTTGGAAGTAAGTTTTATATTCTCAGAGATAGAGAGCAATTGTCAAAGTTCAACAGGCGCAGTAATGTTGGGATTTTTCTTGGTTATTTCGTGAATAGTCATGCTTACAGTTGGGTGTACAATCCCTGTACAAATACTCATATAGAATATTTCAATGTCATTGTAGATGATTTTGATGACAAGCAGGTATCAGGTGAAGGTGATGATGAACCAGACCCAGGTCATATTCCAACACAGAACAATCCGCCTGACCAACCAATCGATGTTGGAACATCAGAGCATTCAGATGATTCTGCTGAACTTGAAGAAGTTGATCATGTTGGAACATCCATTCCTACATCGTCCCATGTTCCAACACAGATTCAACCTGAACCAAGTATTAAGAAAACACGTACACTATCACAGGCAAACTACAGAGAACTTGTAGGATTACAATGTTTCCTCTCTCTAACTAAACTAAAAAATTACAAAGAAACTCTACTTGATGAGTATTAGATTGCGGCAATTTAAGAATACCTTGGGCAATTTGAACAGAATGATGTATGGTATCTCACTACTCGTCCCAAAGGTATAAATGTTATTGGCACCAAGTTGATCTTCAAGAACAAGTATGATCTTAATGGCCAGATTACTCAAAATAAAGAAAGGTTGGTTGCTCAAGGGTACACTCAAGTTGAAAGAGTTGACTTTGTTGAGATGTTCGCACCAATTTCCAGGTTAGAATTTATTCAAATTTTACTTGCTATTTCTTGAACTATGAATTTTACACTGTACCAGATGGACGTCAAAAGTGCCTTTTTGAATGGTGTGGTGTATGAAGAAGTGTATGTTGAACAAACAAAAGGATTTGATGATCCTCACTATCCATATCATGTGTATCGACTCAAGAAAGCATGGGCTTAAACAAGCACCAAGGGTGTGGTAAGAGCGACTTACTAACTTTCTCCTTAAGAAAAGTTATCGTCGAGGGAGAGTAGATTACACTTATATTTGTGCTAAACAGATCATCAAAAATTTTGACAGCTCAAATTTATGTGGATGATATTTTGTTTGGCTCTACTTCATCATCTATGGTATAAGATTTCGTAACCTTGATGCAGGCTGAATTCGAAATGAGTATGGTTGGATAACTCACATATTTTCTAGGAATTTAGGTGAAGCAAGAAAATAATGGCTTGGTCATAAATAAGAGAAAGTATACCTTGAATTTAGTAAAGATAGTGGATTTGAAGAATGGAAGGCGCTAGAATCGAAGATTGCAAAGTGTTTTTAAGGATTTGGGATTTTTCGTTCGAGCTGCAGCAAGGGTTTGGAGAAAAAGGAGGAAAATTGAGATTTTACCTTAAATGAGCTAGTGAAATAATCCTATTACCTTATGATCCGATTTTGACCCAAATTTCCTTAATATTGACCCACAAATTTGCTTGCCTTTTGTCTTGTAATTACATTTCAGTCTCTAGTCTTTCTATGACTTATCGAAAGACCGTCTTTCAAGAGACGAATTAACGTATTAAATATGTCCTTTGCCATTATATATAGAATAGTTTCTCAATCTAAATATAAATCATTCATGTACTCCCTCTCTTTTCTATATTTAACACCATAATTTTAGGTGTTGTTATATTTTCAAATTGAAATGTGTTAAGAAAATTGAGCGAGAAGAGTAATTTTTTTTAATAAGTAGTAAAAAAGATTCACTTTTATCATAAACGAAAATGTATCGATAATAAAACATGTAAAAATAAAATTGTGTGAAACTTAAGAAAACGGGGAGTATAATTGAACACCACCAACCGATGAACGTGCTACATGTCAGCCCAACGGTTTCCTTGTACTCCAATGTCAAATTTGACCCAAACAAAACAACACAAAGTCAGCCCCTAAACAGCAAAATAATTTTTTAACATGAGTTATTTTGTCAAACTAATGAAATCTCAACGAAATTATTATTATTTATTAGTGGAAGTTATATCTTTGACTATTCCGTCTATTTATTTATTTTGAAGTCATAAATTTGGATTTCTTTTAGTACGATCAAGGTAAATCAAGTATGTATGACAGAGTACGCGGTTTATACGAGGAAATGCAGCAACGAAAAAGAAGGTATAATTGGTCATTGTTGATCAATGAATAAACAATGGTGCAAATATTATTTTCCCTCCTTTCCACTAAAATTTGTTTAATCGTTTTTCAAAATTAATTTTGTAAATTTAGGTGCAAATATTATTCTCCCTACTTTTCACTAAAATTTGTTTAATCGTTTTTCAAAATTAATTTTGTAAATTTGGTCCTAAATTTCAACTGATATATAATAAAAATGTGAGATTGTCTGTCTTTCCATAAATTATGAAAATATCAAGGTTTTAATTACAAATTAGAATGAATTAAGATGAAATTTTTGTGTTGTATCAATCGAGTCATAAACTTATAATTATTACACGTTGCATAATAAAAATTTTAATGTTACAATTAAAACATTTCACCTTTATATAATTTTAATTCAACCCATCTTTTTATATGCGTATAGAAAGACGGTTTTTTCCAAGATTTTACCTTAATACACACCCTCTTTATGGGATGAAGGTATGATCATGAATTCAATAATTAATTTGTATATGAACGGCTAGTCCAACCCTTGCATAAGGGATTGTTATTTGGATTGGATCATAGTATATCTAGATTCATTAATATCAAGTTTCAGATTCAGATTTATACACACTAGATTTACAATTTAAGATCTGAATTCAAATTCATTATTAATCGGATTTGGGATGGGGTCTAAATTCATAAGTAAATTTTATTTCTTGAGTTTTGTGTATTAAAATTTAGAGTAAAGTCCTAACATAACCCTATCTTTTATCTGAAAGTGGCAATGTAATCCTACAATTTGAAAAAGTGCTAATATGACCCTTGACTTGGATGACTTTTTAATCAACCATTATATGGCCGGAATCAGGTGAAATGACGAATTTGCCATCTGAATTAAAAAATACCAAAATTTGATAAACCTAAACCGCCCTTTCTTTCCTCCTTTCTTCCTGCAAACTTTTTCTCGTCGACAATGCCTTCGAAATCAAAGCGCCAGCGTTGTGGTGGCGATCACGGTGGTATCGTGGTGGAAAGCACAGCGGTATTATGGTGGCGAGCACAGTCCCCCTGAAAATTGGTGACTGGGGTGTTTGACGGCGGGTTTGATTTCGACGGCGAGTGGGTGGTGAAGGCTAAGGTTTTTGTTAGTGGCGGAGGGTTGGGGTGTTCGACAACAAGTTTGATTTCGACGGTGAATCGGTGGTGAGGGTTAGGGTTTTTTGTTGGTATTGGAGATCGGGGAAGGAGGAGGGCAGCAGTGAGGGGGATGGGGAGGGGGAGAGGGTGGCCTAGTTGGGGTGAGGGGATAGGGTACGACGGCGGGAACGATCTGTGGCTAGGGTTTGGTGGCAGAGGTTGGGGAAGGAAGAGGGCAACGATAAGGGGGAGGGGAATCGGTGGCGGAGGCGGGGGGAGGGGTGAGGTACAACAGTGAGGCTATGGCTAGGGTTGTTTGCAGGCGGCGACGAAGGATAAAAGAAAACGGAGGGGTGGTAGTGATCGGGAGGGAAGAGATTGGGAGGGATGGAAGATCGGAGAAAAGAGATTGGGAAGGGTGGCAGATCGGAGAAAAAAATTAGGAGGAGAGGCAGATCGACGTTTTTCGGCGGCGGTGGCTTTTTCCGGCAGTGGTTCCGGCGAAGGAGTTGCAGTGAAGAAGAAGAAGAAGATTGAGGATAAGGGTATTTTCATCATTTCACTTGTCATTGCTGGAATTTGATGGGTCAACACCGGAATTCGGGTGTTGGGCTATATTTACCCAAAGTTTTTGAAAGTTAGGGTTAGATTGACACATAAAATGATTAGTTGGGGTTAAAATGAAACTTTCTGATACTGCAGGGTTATAGTGGCACTTTCATACTAAAGTCAGGGTTATAAATGTATTTATCCCTATAATTTAATAATTTAACACATTGTTTTACAAAATAAAATCATATTTTTATAGATTATACTCCCTTTGTCCCATTAATTTTGTCCCATTTCTTTTTCACGGTCTTCAATGACTATATTTGACCTTTAATATATTTAGGTACGTATACCAATTTAGCATAAAAAGTTGATATTTAGAAAATAGATGTTAATATGAATCTAACAATATTTCACATGATATTTTTATCACACACACACATATATACATATATTAATGGTAAAAGTTTACTAAATTTGATTTTGAAAAAGTTAATTTGCCAATAGTTGTGGGACGGAGGTAGTATTGTTTATCAAATCCAACAATACACACTATGTCGAAATTTGATTAAAATATAACATTTTAAAATATGATATCATTCAAAAAGACATGATTTTAAGATGTCATGAAAGTAAAGAAAATGAAATTGCTACACAAGATAACAGGTGTGACTGTACGTAATTTCGTTAGACTAGTAGAATTGTTTACTTTCTCCATTTCACTACGTTTCTTAATACTAGTGGGCATAGAGATTGAGAAGGAAGTGAACGCGTGAACGAAAAGTAAGATTGCAATAAAAAATTGTGATGAAGAGCAAAAATAATTTTAACGAATAGAGGAGAATATAAAACATTAATCTTTCCAAAGCCATATTCAATCTATAACCACTGAAAACAATCCGATGTATAAAGATTTAGATTCTTAATAAATAAATTTAGAACTATATACACCCCGTTTAATTGGATGTGACACACTTTTTTTGGGTTGTTTTTCTAGATTTGACACACTTTCTTTTTATGGCAATATTTTTTCATTTTCATCCACTCATTCTATTTTTTCCTTTCTAAATTTAATTTTATCCACTCATTTCATCCACCTAAATCCAAATAGCTAAAGTTATGGTGTCACATCCAACGAAATAGAGGTAGTATATCACTACTACAAACTAAGGCTAATGTAACATTTTCCTTGCAACACTTATTTAAAATGTTATAATAGCTTATAAAGTGTTAATTAAACTTTTAAAAATAGTTACATAAATATTGAAAAGTATTTCCTAAAATTTAAAAAAGTGTTACATTAGGTCTAATGTAACATTGCCTAAGGTAATACTTGTAAAAGTGTTACTTTAAGTGCTATTGTAACACTTTGAACCTATTGTAACACTTTTACAAGTATTATCATACGCGATGTTACATTAGATCTAATGTAACAAATTTTAAAATTCAAGTTACAATTTTTAATATATATGTAACACTTTTCAAAAGTTTAAATAACACTTTATAAGTCATTGTAGCATATTAAATAAGTGTTGCAAAGAAAGTGTTACGATAGCTCTAATTTGTAATAATGCCGGGTCCTAAAACCCATTTTCATTCCCCGCTCCCGTGTCTTCTCTATGAGTCCGTCTCTTGAAAGACGATCTTTCCATAAGTCAGGGAAAGACCAAGGTTTAAAGTGTAAATTAGAAGAAATGAAGATAAAATTTTCAGGTTGTATGACCCGGGTTATAAAATTTATAACTACTACATGTTGCATAATAAAACTTTAATATTGCAACAAACACTTTTTACCATTTATTATTATAATTAAACTTCGTATTTCCATAACCCTATGGAAATACTGTCTTTCCCAACACTTTGCCCTTTTCTATATACCGATCAAGTCTTAAAATTAAATCTTCTCTATACCTATCAAATTGAAATTATTTAAAATTTCATAAATCGAAAGTGAAAAGTATATGCAAGTCTAAATACTTACACACGAGTATATATGTACGAATTTGAACTTTATGAATGACATATAGGTGTGAAAATACAACACACAATGTACGCATGAAACATTCTTGACAGTCCAGAAACAAATTGAACGTTGAATGATAAATAATCATCAAATAATTAAATAGTTAGATTTGAATTAATATTTTTTATTACATTATATTGACATATTGGGCATGAATAATTGCTATTTAAATGCTAACTAGTAAGGTAACACCGCGCTTTGCGCGGTGGCTTAGATAACGAATTGTATTAACGATTGTTATTAAATTAGACAACAAGCTATATTGACTACTTTATGACATTTTTTATTTGTACTGTAATATTTCGTGATTACTGAGAAGGAAATGATAATATAAAGTTGTGAAATAGAGTATGTAAAAAAAGAATAATTGAAGGTTTATTTGCTATAAATAGGTTGTTAAAAATAGGTAACAGTGGATGGATTTTTTTTAAAATAGTGACCGAATGTATGATTAAGAAATCATAGTAATAAGTAGCCAATAATAAAACATGTATAAAACACCTAGTTATTGAGAGCCGTGCATTCATCTACATTATACACAAGAAATAAAATTGTCTTGTCAAAAGTGAGGAGCGGTAAAAAAATATATCAATTAAGAACAACATCCTCCTATGCTAGTAATTTTCAAGCGTTTGAAAAGAGTAGCTGTGTTTATAAGAGTGATCATCAATCTAGACAATCACAACAGTAAGTATCATGAACCAGCTAGTCATCCGGTCCCGTTTGTCCATGAGATGAAGAAAATTAAAAGTAAATTGATGATGGATGCTGACCACTTCAACCGAGATCCTACGAAGGGTTTGGAATACCTCAAAAGTGTAAATTTTTTGTCCGATGTATATGACGCAAACTTCTTCAGATATACTTAAGTTTCTTCAGAATCGAATAAGCAAAGATTAACAGCATATCAAGTCTTATTGAGAAACAAACTTGGCCTAACACAAGTCTGAAAAGGCTAACAAACACAATAAAAATGTAGGCAGTATTGCACATAATGATGAATAAAACAAAGAGACCCATCATCACAAAACTATGATTCAAATAACCTTTTACCTCTAGTCCAAAATATAACAAACAACTTTAATCTAACTATGATATAGTGCAAGATATATAGCATCAATCTTCCAATGAAAACTGCTTCCAGAACTTCAAAGTCAAAATATAATTATTGTTGAACCACGAACATACAATCATATACTTCTATCTCGACAATAAAAATAAAACGAATTAAATAACAAGAAATTTTCAAAACAAAAACGAAATCCAACTCTACCATTTTTGAAAATGTTAAACCTAACGTAAACTACATAATAAGACAAATTTTATATCAAATGAATGACATCCTCATTATAACAAACTGAACTTCTGTTGGGATGTTAGAAATCAATGGTCTTTTATGTTTGTTATGAGAAGAGAAAAGGTTGGATATATATGAAAATCATATACGAAAATATAATTATAAGATAAAAAGCTCTATAATAATACAAATAAATAATGTAAAATATTTAAATAATAGGTTCACTATTACGGAAAGTATAATCTTACAGTTACCTAACGAATGAATAGATATAAAAATAAATTGCTAAATCATAAGTTAGCTCCGCTGAATTGTTTAAGATAATAAATAGAGAATAACGAAATATGGATCATCCTTGACAATGGATAAATTTTGAAGATTATATTATTTGATAAATTTTGGAGTTCATCAATTGCTTTATCTGTAACCCTGCGTCTTTAACTCTTTATAGTATCTGAACCATGAAAAAAAATATCAATTGCTGGAAAAAATGCTGCAATGTATCCATAAATAATTGAATTAAAGATTTATCTAACCTTCAATATTATAAGAATCCAATTATGTGCTTTTTATGTTTGTAACTGTTGGTATGAACATATATATATATAAGTCAGTATTGAATATATATATATATATATATTCCTAAAATGTATCCTTTAAATTAAATATAAAGAAGTAAATAAATAAAAATCATTACTATATAATAATATTAATTATATTATTTTTAACAATAAATGTAACATTCACAACGTTCTATGTCAAGTAATAAGAACATATTTCTGGCTCTAAATTCTACTTTCATAGAAAGGAATGTACCTGGCCTCTTGTCAGAATCAATGCTTGTCTCGAAAAAGGCTTTTTGCTTGTCTAAATATTCTCGGATCATGACAACCTGACAATAAAAACAACCCATGAATAACTAAATTTGATAAATCTTCAATTGAATCCACTTTGATAAGATCTTGGCTACTGTTGCATCAACATAAATTTGGTTTCACCAAACCAATCAACTTATGAAAGCAGACAAAGTCTAAACAAAATATGCAGAATGAAGCCTTGCGAGTACTAAGTAATAATTAAACTGGGTAAGAAATAAGTAGTGACCTAACCAAGTGAGTGTCCGATTTGAAGGGCTAAAAACAACGGATCTTTCTTAAACTATCATAAAATCACACACACACACACCTGAAACGTATGAGCGTGAAGTTGCAAAACAAAAAAATGTGTTACATGTCCTTTCTATCCATAATATAACATTCAGAACCAATCCCCATCAAAAAAAAAGTTTAGTGTACTGAAACATATATAGTTTGATATCATCAAACTGCTAACCTGCAAAGACACTACATACTTTTTTTTATCACTTTTAGAGTATCAGTACAATATATTGCAGAGATCACATGCAAATTCAAATTAAATTAATACAGGCAACAATGAAAGTCCTTATAATGCAGCTACAATTTCAACTATAGTTTTTCAGGTATTTAGTTTAAGAGAAGAAGCAAGAAATATTGGTTCCAAGATATGAATGTCTAGTATAATCAATGTTTAAGATAGGAAGTGCCACCGAATTCAAGTGACAATAATATTACATTTAAATACAAAGTATTTGTCAAGCAACGTCAAATGCTAAAACAAACCAGTGAATATAGCAGATAGTGTTACCCTAAAAATTTGCCACTTCACATTGTACTATTCTAGTAAGTATTCGGCAAAAACTTCAGATCAAACCAATTTCCTCCTGTGGCATGTAAGCATGTTAGACCAAAGGATCATGGGAAAATGTAAAAAAGTATCACAATGAAAAACAAACTACTACAAATTGAAAAACTTTTAAACAATAGGTTCTGCAGCAAAAAAGTACAGAACATCATTTATAGAAACTTCTAATACTCGTAGAGAAACAACATCCAAACATTCAGTTACAACAGTTGAATATATTGCAGAGGTCACATAAAAACTTAAATTAAATTAATACAGGCAACAGGGAAAGTCCTTATATTGCACCTACAATTTCAACTAAAATTTTTAGGTAATTAGTTTAAGAGAAGAAGCAAGAAATATTGGTTCCAAAAATAAGTTTTAAGCATAAAATCACTATCTTTCACAAAAATAAGTAGAGTAGAGAACATAACAAGTCTGAGTTTGGTAATACTTTAGTGAGCACCTAAGTGTTTTAGTTCACAAATGCAGGTACCTGGTATAAGAGTAGAGATAAGAAGTATTGATTTTACACCAAGTATGTCAAATTCTAGGGGTCAAGTACCATGCTTAAGGTAGGAAATGTCAGAAGAGGAAAAACATGATTTGAAGTGCATGTTTATCAAATTTGAACAAAGAATCATTGTCTTTCACTGACCTACTAAGAACTTCCATGATTAATAGAATAGGTGTTGAGTTTAGCACATATAAATTAGCACCTAGTTTAGCACGTATAAGTTAGCAACTATAAGAAAGATGAGCATTCCCAATAAGATCCACCGCCAGTGAAATAAACTAAGGAACCAAAGATTTAATGCCACAACCATAAAACCCCTTAGGCATTACAAGCAGTTCCTTAGTCTCCCCCAACCAACAATAAATTCTTTATGACTCACATTCTGTTACACATTAGGCAAAAGAACAGAAAAACAAAATCTATAATGAATATTTAAGCATCTCAGTCAAAATTTCAGCATCTCAGACACTGATACATCTGCAATAGCAAAAAAGATCCAGGTTAACCAATCTATATCTAAGGCTAGCAATTGAAAAGGTACACTTTCCTAATTCCTATCATCTGGTCATGTTTCCTCCACAGTATTACACACTCTTACAAAATGTGTTTTTGTATTAATGTTCTCTTTGAGCATGTCATTAGCCATTTCTGTAGCATCTTCCTTAAATAGTTGACTTCCTCTAGTAGGTTACTGATTGAATACAGAAGTAATAAGGAGAATGTAGGGGAGTTTGAAGAGGCAAGCTATATATGCTCCCTATTAGGCTATCACATGCCTCTGAATGTCCCCAGTAAATCAAACTGTGCCTGTTTTTTTATGGAATTTGGGATATGAATGAGACTACTCGCAGTATTAGATGCACGAATATGTACCAAATTTTATTTTAACTGATTGAGTTGTCCATTATAAATCCTCTCAAAACCTTTTTCCTTGTTCTTTTCTTTTGTCTTACCTTGAACTCATACAAATAGTATGATAGTTTTATTGTACTTTTCCTTTACAAGAATGTTCTGACAAAAGAAAGTAGAAGGTGAAGTTGTTTAGTCAACAACCCCAAAAAGATCACTTAAGACGTAATACAACAATGTTAAACTTCATAGTTTTAGATACCTAAGTACAGTCCCCAAACTCAGACATGGATTCAGTGTTTTAGTATATGCTCAATGATTTTCCATAAGCAACAAGGTTATACAAACACAACACGCGAAGCCGGTGTTTTTAACCGAACACATCAACACAATACCTTCAACCATAGAGATCACTGGTTCAGTCTCAAACTGCTCTTATACCAATGGATTAGTTTCATTGTTTCTGTAAAGCCTCCCCTTAAGAGTAAAAAAAGGACAGGGGACAACAAACAATTGCAAAATTTACTAATTATATATAGATAATAAGACAAGTTTACTGGCTAATGGGGAAAATTTTAGTACTCCAGTCCTTAAAATGACTATAGATTACAGCTTCCTAATATACCCTATTTGCACCTCAAGAATCTCAAACATTCTACATCATTGCTCGTATTTCTATACAAGAACTTCTATACCTCCATGCTAAGAGGACA
>JAULKM010114811.1:0-22154 GCA_032355605.1 Rubia tinctorum | reverse complement strand
CTAGGATCTATAAGTGGTTTGGAAGTGGAAATCAATTGCCCCCAAGGCTTTGTTAATTGTGATTTTACCATCTTTTTTGTAGCTTGTTGCATGATAGCCTAATTAGCTTACTTTGTTAGTTTTGTTGTCTTTCAATTCATAACTTAGGAAAAACCAACCAAACCCCCCTCTCTTTATATGCTTATATATATATGTATGTATATATCTTTATCTAGGCTTATATCCGCCCCTATATGCATGAACCCTTAGGTAAATCCCTCTTCTTTGTGGACGACCCCGACTTGCCACTATCTACTTAATTGTATTTAGTAAACATTTAGGGCTTATAAATTGTATCTTTGAGAGATATGACGACGACCTCCCAAATTTTGGCGCCGCTGTCGGGGATGGGTTGATCGTGTCAAAAATGTGATATTATAGGATTGCCTCGTTGATCGTGCACTCCCATAGATGAACTTCTAGGATAAGGATCTAGACGATGATGTTATACATCACCCCCTCCTCAATATCTAGGACTTGAATTTTGATGTCCATCGCCTTGATAAGGATTTTTTACTCCTAGATCTTGAAATATTTCTCCACCATTCATTTCGAGTTAAGTCGCCAAGACTAATCATCCTGGTCTACCCTTGGAGGCCACGAGTCCGGAAAGTAAAGGCTTAGAGGATCAGCTGTCTTCTCTGACCTGAAAGGGAACCTGATAGCCTCGTTGATCAAGTAGAGGCATATCAAACTCTTCATGCATGAATAAATGAAAGAATTTATGAAAACGTCCAAGTGTCGTGGCTCCACACCATTATCTCTTTGATGCACCTTTTGCTAATCAACATGTACCGCTTCTCAATTTCTTCGACAAAGAAGCACCTGGAGTCGAATGAAGGGGGTGGAGGGCAGGATAGTCTTTGCCTTCTTTTCCCTTGAGAAACTACCTTTTCCGCTCTACCCCAAATCTCTCTTAGCATTCTTCTTAATTGGTGTCATCTATTAATCATGTATGTAGTAAATGTTCAGTAGACGAGCAAAAAAAGAAGTTTATTTCAAGGGATTGAGCGACCTCGCATGCATTTCGCGGACATTTTGGCATGATCGATATATGTCTTGTGCGAAGTAGCACATTGAAGTCCATTGAAGAACTTGATGAATGCGACTTTACACACCAATCGGCCAGGAAGAAAAGTTGTGCGAACTCGCACATTCAAATTCATTGAAGAACTGGATGAACGTGTGACTTCGCATGACCTATTGTCAAAACCAAATGGATGTGCGAACTGTATGCAAAGGTAATATAAACCAATGAAATCAAGGTTTTTGGACCATTTAAACCTACACATCCTAAACTAATGTTCAATAGAAATCATTTCTTTCAAGATATAACACTAAAAATGGACATATGCCTAACATTCAAAATGAATACCTAAAAGTTTATATCAAAACCCTAGCCAAACAATGAAATCAAATACCACATACTTATTCAATAAACGAACCACAATTCAATTAGCTAAAACATAAGCACTAACAACCTATCATGAATTGAGGATGGGGAAAATGAATAACTTTTTGATTTTCCCCTCCTAGAAGCAACCATTCCTTAGATCCAAACTCATAAATGCTGAAATTAAATGGGAAAAATTGGATGTGTTGATGGCCTTGTTTGTTGGATATATTTCAGTGTTGATTGGATGGATTTTTGGAATTTTTTATGCTGATAAGGATATTTGTAGACATCAAATGGATGGAATATGATGGGTTTAAGGTTAGGAGTTTTAAATACTCAGAAGAAAATGGTGTCGTTTCAACCCACCAGTGATGTCGCACAACCTACTGGTCATAACGAAATCATAAATCATAGTGGATGACGTTGTTGTTCATTTGTTATGAGCCACCCCAATGAATTAGGCCCAAAGATTTTTGTCTTTGGGCTTGGACTTGAGTGACTTGAAATGACAATAGCGGATGTCGCCCGGTTAAATTGACCATGCTGATAGGCGATCAAAACTTTAACGAAATTGCATAGTAGGGTTACTGGGCTTCCTGGGGCATTTGGCCCAATGAATTCATTCTTTGGGCTTAGACCAGAGGGAGGTGAAACGACAATAGCCGAAATCGCACATATTAATCGGCGTGGCAACCGACTTGTTACAACGTTTTATGGTAAGTTGTTGGGCCTCTTGTTGCATTCAGCCCAACATTTATCAAGCCCGAGACCAAAAACTAGGCCTAAATAACTTAATCTATATATAATAATCTATAAAAAATTAAAATATAAGAAATAGGTTACGAAAAAATTTGCATTGGTCGAACCCTAATTTTTGTATTAAGGTTAGTTATTTGTCGGCTGCAACTATAAACCATATGAAAATGCTGAAGGTCAAATCTTTTGGCTTTGAATAACCTCTGCTATGTTTGGATTTCAACACTCTTCACCCACAAATAGGTAAGGGTCAAACCCTGACTCGTGTAATAAGGTTGACTATTCGCCACTTAAACTGTAAACCCTATGAAAATGTTGATGGTTTAATCTTTGGGCTTCGAATTAAGTATGCTATGTCTAGCCTTCAATACTCTTCACCAACAAATGGGTAAGGGTCAAAACATAGCTTGTGTAATAAGGCTGACTATTCATCAGCTTCAAATTCTTACCATTTGAAAATGCTAAAGGTCAAATATTTGGTCTTCGAATTAAATAGGCTATGTCAACGTTCAACACTATTCACTAACAAACAGGTAAGGATCAAACCTTGAGTCTTGTAACATGGTTGACTATTCATTGCTTCAATTGTAAATCCTATTAAAATGCTGGAGGTAAAATATTCGAGTTTCGAATTAAGTCAGCTAGGTTTGTCCTTCAATACTCTTCACCAACAAACGGGTTAGGGTCAAACCCTAAATTGTGTAATAACGTTGACTATTCTTCGGCTTAAAATGGTTACTATTTGAAAATGCTTAAGGTAAAATATTTGGTCTTTGAATTAAATCGACCATGTCTGACCTTCAACACTCTTCCCCATCAAACTGGTAAGGGTCAAACCCTGACTCGTGTAATAAGGCTGCAACACGACTTCTTAATAAATTATATAATGTTGAAATTAATTATTATATATTTTAAATTTTCTAATTTGTTTGTTACAAAATTTCGGGTGCCTTGTTGTCAACTTCATGTCAATCTAATATTAATGTTCTGGTCCCTCATATCGGTTTGTTTCCTTAACCAATCATCGATTTAGCCCAAAATCTTAATAGGTCAGATACTAGTAGCTGACGTTGCAAGTCCCCCTCTCACATAATGACACTGGCTCGAACCTTTTGCGACATCATGCATAATTAATGAATGGGTCATTTGATCCATGAACTGGCCCATTTTTTTGCACGTGGCCTTCTTGAATTATCGACATTGCATCTCACTTTGTGTCAACCGAGTTGCAGTCGACATGCTACCGACATCGTACATTCATATGAAATGGGCATGTTGGGCCATCTTGACCCATCAACAGACCTAAACCACTAACGATCGAACGCCTTACATGCATTGGCAGACGCCACAACCCTGTCGAGAAAAGGTATTTTTGCGCCATACTTAACAAAAAAATCCAAAAACTCTTTGAAAGAGCATTCATTGCCAAAACTGGTGCCTTCCAACATAAAAGGCCAAAATTTCACCATTCTCATTCCTTTTTTCCTCCATTAATTCAATATCCAAAGACACCCAAATCCATCTCCACCATAGAAGGAAAAGGAGAAACATCAAGGGAGAAGGTAGAGGTCATCATTGGAGGGGATTCCATTGATCAAAATTGTGGTAAGATTTCATCTTTGTAACTTAAGATGGTCATATTTTGAATGCTACATCCATTTGGATTGATTAATAAAGTAGTACTCAATATTGCAATGTGTGATATTTTGGTTTTTTGGTTACATGGAAGATGATTTTTTCTAGTTTATGGTGTGTACCCAATGTTGAAGCTTACTAATGGTGGTTATTTTATATGGAATTAACAAGGGCATGTTTTTATGTTCATCAATTTCTTAATGCGAAGATCAACTTGAAGATATATGTTTTTTTGTGTAGCTCCTGAAGGATGACATGTTTGTAGTGGTTTGGAACCTTTTGTATAGAATTTTTTTGAATCTTCACTCATATGTTAAAAACCTTTGTGTGGAATATATGTCAATGAAAATGGTTGAGCTATATTACCCCATCATTGGTGAGTGTCTTTATTTATATGTTTAGATGTCTTAGTAGTGAATCCTAACAAGAGGAAACTGCACGAAGTAAGGGGGATGCCAACGGATCGAAAAGGCAAGGGAGGGGTCGGGTTGGAAAATTTGCAAGAAATCAATTGACATGGTGGATAAAGGTATGAAACGTCCTATAAAGTTTGATCACATTGAAAATGCAATACATGAGGATAGAAATTGGTGGTTTAGTTACCTTGGATTGATTCCTAGGAAAAAGGTAGATATATTTGTGTACGAGTCATGGCCTCGTGTTGATGATGCTTACAATGAAAAGATATGGAAGGCCATTGAGTTTTCCTTCGACATCGAGTGTGAGGATATGGAAAAGTTGAAGAGGAAAACAATAAGATGCTTCGGTGAAAATGGAGGGATTTCAAGGCAAAATTGGCTAGGGATTACATGTTTGGTGAGAAGAAGATTTGAAACCCAAGAATTAAGCATCCATTCATAAGTGAATTAAGTTGGAAGAGTTTTGTTGCATAGAAACTAGCGGACAAACACTCGATAAGGTATTTGCATTTACATGCTTACAAGTATATACACAATATATATAGATATATATATATATATACGTATATAAATTAGGAATATACATGTTTATACATAAATATAGGTTCTTGTCTACCATCAATTATGTATGTAATTTGTGTTTGTTTGAAATGTAGTAATCCTAGTGGATCATAGTTCACTTCAAAATGAGTTACACAATATGTACACGTGAAGTTGAAAGTTACCAATCGGTATATTGGTCGTTATAACCGACTTGTGTGCGAGTCGCTCGTAAACTAAGTTTAGATGTTGTTTCTTTTCTACACGGGGTCCGACATCACATATTGTCTATTGTGCTAGTCTGACTTTAGGACCGACGAGTGATCGACATTGGTCATGAACATGGGATATTTGTATTCGTTTTCCTTGTAATTTCAACCTTTTCATTTCATAAACCTTAACAATTGTTATTCTAATTTTACAAGTTCTAAAAGCAAGAAATAGTGAAGTTGTGACTAAAAATAAGATGTGCCACACCATGAATCGAAGTGGTTAAACTCTAGTAATGAGAATAATCATGAAGGAAATGTTTGAGGTTAGAGTGTTTGAAAAGGTAGAGCATGGAATGCCGAAATTGGAAGCGAGGAATTTGACTAATTATGAGAAGTGGCTCAAAGGATACAAAGGGTGTGGAAAGAAGCATGGTAAGTTCAATACCAAAGAAACGGAGTTGGTTGCACAAAAAATTGTAAGTTTTTCGACTACTCAACTGGTATAATTTAAGTGCATTTGTTCAAATATCATATGGAGCAATTAAGATTAACAATTGGTAATTTATAGGAGAAAAACATAACAAGAATTTGTCAACTTCACTAGAGTTGGAAAAAAAAGACATGCTAGGAGTTGCGCTTGACAAGAAAGGGCATATAGGTCGGGTCCGGGGTGTCGGTACTCTTGCTACACATAAGGACGTGTTTGTCAAACCTCAAAAACCTAAGGTTCACATTACATTAACTAGTAAACAAAGAGAGATAGATGCTTTGAAATCGACATTAATTTAACTAGCGGTTTATGTCTCGCAAGATCCAAATGGGAGGAAAATGCCACTTGATTTGGATAAAATCATTGCAATTTCTAAACCAACAAACTCAATTCCTCTAGGGTTTTCTTGCTCGACAACCTCAACACATGGCCACACCGAGTGTGATAGTAAACCAATCTAGCTATCTCGGACGTTGATACCAGCTCTTGCTTTTTATCGACAAAGATCGGAGTTAATAGAATCCAACCAAGGAAACATAAAGGTAATAATATATATTACTCATTTCACTTCATAAGGGAAAGTAGAAAATTTATGTTTTAACTTAGCGATTCTTCTTGTGTAGGATAATTTCTTGTGCATACCACTTGCCGATCATGTTGATGGTGTGATCCACGTCATGGCAGAAGGTAAAGTGTACACATCTATGCGAGTGCATGATCATAAGCCAGTCGGGAAGGAGAATGTGGTGGTCAATGTCACAAACAGCCTTGTCAATAGTATAGTTCTTCCTCACCCAGAACCCGAGGAAAATATGGTGGCAATGCGTTAGGATTGTTTGTTGAATTGTTTGATGGATATCTTGGACAAGACACCTACTAAAAAGGTAATATGAAAATTATTGGGTATAGTATTACTTGTGAATAGTAAGAAGTATTGTGTAGACAACTGTTATGATTGAATTTAATGTAGATTGAGACATTTATAAGTAGCCAGACTAAATTGAGTAATGCATGTGAGGATCCAAAATCTAAAAATTCTTGTGTCTCGAGAATGAAACCACCACCACTCAATCCCTCCAAGGATGGATCCCTCAAAAAAAATTCACACGGTTGTGATGGCTTGCCCTCATTCATCTTCGTACAATATCCTCTTGAAAGAAGTAGGTATTTTCGGTTACAAGGTAAATCCAATCATCCGGAAGGAGGATTTTGAGGACTTGTTCTACTTCAATAGTTTCCATCATTCCGTGATGCAACTACATTGCATGTAAGTATTAATGCATCTCCCAAACTTTATTCATCGATATTGTTATTGAGTTTTGGTTCAATGTATCCAGACTAACCATGTTTATAGGCTTTTGCATGTACAAGCCATTTCCAAAATGAAAGGGTGGATAGAGATCCTTTTCCCAAGAAAGATCCAACATGAACATGTTGCGATGGGAAGAGTGTTTGGCCCACTGGAGCTCTCGATTGATGCTAAAGGACAGTTTGATAGATTTCACACCTTATTATGAGAGGTGAGTCAACTCTACTTAGAACCTTTTTCTTTTTGGGATTCGATTTAAGATTATGGGATTATAATGATTTATTGACAATTTCATTTTTGTAGCAAACATTGGATGATGGCCATCACCGTTCTTCCGTCGAACACAATGTTTTGGTTCGATCCATTACATCAAACACCCTTGAAAACAATTATGTTTGCAATTTCAAAGGTGATGACAGATCCCCTCGTTAGCAACCGCAAAGGATTTCAATGGAAATTCCTTAAGGTTGGAATTTACTTTCAAATTTTATTTTAAAATAAATCATAAACAACCATTGTGAACACTTTGTACGTATGAATAGCATAAAAAATAAGCGGCCACATGGGAAAGCAGTTACTATTGTATAGGCTTTATGAAGGATTTGGTCTCGCATGTGAGGGAGAATCAATTTGATCTATAAAAGGTAACTAATATTCTCACCTTTTGTTTCTATCTATATATCACAACTTAATGCTCAATATTTTTATTGATTTAAGACTACTCCATATTGTAGTCTTTCCCCGGGGACAAATAACTGTAAGCCATCACGCTTTTAGAGGATGTACGTGAGAGTTGGGTGCTCTTTATGATGGTATAAATTTGAAGCATTTATTTAATCTACTTACCATATGAGGAACTAGGATTAGGTCTTTTTTTTTGCAAAGCATCATTCTCTAAAATTCTCATTGATACTTTCCAAGGTATTTTTGACATCTTAATATAGATCTATAGCTATGAAGTATCAATGGTGTATTTCATTTTGGGAGAATTTTGAGAACAAAGTTTGTGTATTAAAGGTGTATTTTTATCCTTCATGTCTGTAAGCATTATACATGGCTTAGTTACATGCAATATGAATGGTGTTCAACAGCACGTAAAAATTTAGTAAATTTCCGTTTCTATTTTTTTACATAAGATCCGACGATGCATATATATAATGTACAATTCGACAGACTCGGAAAACAATAAGCGACGTCACAACTTCCTCGGCATGGAGTACACAATGTTACCACAAATTGAGCAACATTGGTAATGCAAAACTACGTCGTGTCATGGTCTGCGCCACATCAGCTAACTTCCGATATTGCAAGCTCCTCGTAGAGCATAAAAATTCATATGTCATTGCTTCATTACCTGCGACCTCGTACCATCCAAACGAATTCATCTTCCTGGAACTTCCACATCATCATTTATCCAATTTTAACAATACCAATGTTGATCTAACTGAAATTGCGCAGTATGTGTCACATCGACAGTCATTTTGTAATATCCGACGTCCAAATTATGGGTTTATATAGTTAACCTTTAAATTCCTAGCATCTCTGTGGACGACCCCAAACTTGCCACTATCTACCCATTGGTAGTTTAGTAGTAACAAGGGGAGAAACATTATAAATCTCTTATCTATGATTCCAAGCGCTCCGCGGGTTAGTTCTATCTTTCTGGTGAAGAGGCTTCGAATTACTAGCGACCACGTAGAGTGTGAATCAAATTTTGGTGCCACCGTCGGGGATGCTAGTTTAAATATTTAATTGTTAACTTGCATTGCTAGTTGATTTAGTAGTTAGTGTTATTTTTGTTTTTTGTTTTTGTAGATTTGGTTGGTTTTTGGTCTTAGACCTTTGTGATAGTTATTCCGGTTACTCCTAATATGTTTGATAGTGTTTTTCTTTGGTTTGGTATTATCTACTTTTTGGTTTATGGTACATACACGTACAACAAACTTAGGAACTTTACACTACCAACCAGATAATGAAGGTGGTCAAAGAAGAAGAAGGAGGAGAGTTGGGGTAGAGGTTCTATAAGGATCGACTGTTATTGTTGAGGAGACTGTTAAGATGGCGGAAGACAACCTGATGCTAATGGAGTTGATGGCTCTGAACTTAGAGAATCAACGCTCAGCATTTTTTCCACCTTTGCCACTGAATGTGACTTGTGAGCTAAAGAGCAGCATGATACAATGCCTACCTACCTTACATAGGATGTCCGGTGAATATCTGAACAAGCACTTGTCGGAGTTTCACCTAGTGTGAACCAATATGAATCCACCATTGGTTTCAGATGATGATTACAACTTGAGATCCTTTCCTTTCTCACTACAGGATGCAGCCAAGAATTGGCTATACTACCTCCCAACGGGTTGCATCAATTCTTAGATTGATATGAAGCGGAGGCTTCTTGAGAAGTACTTTCCGGCTTCCAAATTTGTAGGTCTAAAGAAGAAGCTTTCCAACGTTTCACAATTGGAAAACGAGTTCATCTATGAGTATTGGGAGCGGTTCAAGAAATTGTTGGCGAGTTTCCCCTATCATCCATTCAAGGAGGGCAATATGGTGTACTATTTATTCGAGGGCCTTTCTGACGAAGATATGATAATAGTCAATGTGGCATGCAATGGATCCATAGAAAACAAGAGCCTTAGGGATGCAATGGTATTATTTGAAGAAATGGCCAACTGTACAAGATAATTTAGCACCCGATCTCGAGTGAAGACCTTAGATGAGCCCTCTCACTCTCCTAAGCTTGAGGAACAAATCCAAGCAAGTTCAAAAAGGGGAGAGCTCAACAAGTGAAGGTGTGTGTCATTTGCAATCCTGATTATCCAGCTGATACATGTCTGCAAGTGGTTAAAGACTTTGAAGAGGTAAAGGTCTTGGACTTTAATGTCCAAGACCTTTACCTAAATTCTGCGATCACCTTAACATCCGGTGGCGCGAGGAAAACCAAGGGTACAACCAAGGTGGAAAACCTTAATCCTACCTAAGGGGAGAAGGGTCTACAAACACTAATGCACCTTTGTACAATTTGGCCTCGGAGGAGGTCCTTGATGCAATAGCCCAATGGGCAAAGAAAAGTGATGCGTTCGCGGAGCGGACAAGGAGAAAGATTGAGGAACTCGGTAGTAGAGCCTTTTCAAGTATCAAGAACCTCGAAGTGCAAGTTGGGCAACTTGCCATTTCAGTGAGCTGACTTAAAGCTAGGGAATCTAACAAGATACCATCCCAACCAGAGGTTAATCTGTGAAATGTGAGTGTCTTGAAGTTTTGAAGCGGAAAGGAGGTGCGTGAGGCCGAGAAGAATATTTTGCAAGAGGATGATAAACTTGTGGAAATAAACAAGACTTACTTCGAAGAACAAGAGTTAGTTGTTGATGAGGAGCTCCCCACCACCGAGGCAAGGGTGATCCCTCCGCCGCCATTTCCTAGTGCTCTACGGGGAAGGCCAAAAGAGGCAACCAATGAAGCACAACTTTGCAAGGATTTCAAGAAGGTTGAGGTTAGCATTCATATTCTTGATGTGATTGAGCAGGTTCCCTCATATGCTATTTTTTTTAAATGCATATACTAAATGAAGAATCAAACCGACTAAGAAAGTAGGTCAATTGAAAATATGGAGAGTAGTCACTTTAGCTCATAAGAACATACCTAAGAAGTTCGATGATCCCAGAATTTTTTAGATCCCTATCTCTTTAGGTGGTAAATTGGTGAAGAATGCTATGATTCATTTAGGTGCCTCTATCAATGTGATCCCTTTTAGCCTTTATGAGAACCTTGACATAGGTGAGATTGTGGACACTAGGGTTATTGTCCAACTAGCCAATCATTCCCAAACTGGCCCTAGAGTTATAGTTAAGGATGTCATAGTTAGGGTAGGCAATTTAGCATTTCCAGCGGACTTCTATGTCCTTGATGTAGTGCACGATGGTTGTGCACCCCCAATTTTACTGGGGAGACTGTTCTTAAAAATATCAAGGACTAAAAAAGATGTTCATTTGGGAACACTAGCCCTTGAGGATGATGTTGATAAGTTCGGATTTGAGATTTACAAGTCTAAGCATGATTCACCTATTTCCTCTCTTATGTGCAGTGGCATATATTTATGTGATGAACTTGTCCAATATGATAACTCTTGTATGGTTAATGATATAGTGCACCCATCATCACCCAACTGCAGTAGGTGAAGGCAAGCAAGAAGAGCGATATAGTGCACCCGACACTTAAATATGTCGCGAGATTGTTGAGTATAGTGATATTGTGCCATGGAGAGGCCACCACTTCTACTGAGAGGGACATCAGGATCATGTGGTCAATTTCCATTGGGCGAGCCTGCTCTGATCTTGTACACGACTTCATCACCCAGTGCTATAACCATTCCATGAGGTCATCGGGAAAGATAGCAGTTGTGAGCATGATACCACTCTTAGCTGCTTATTTTGGCCTGTCGGTGGACGAGAATATGCGAGAGAACCTGCAATCCACAAACACCCTCACTTATGTAGCTATGGCAGAGGCAACAATGATACAGTTAGAGGCTGCGATGATATGTTGGCACTATAAGGGCACCAAATTTATGAGACTCCCCCAAGAGGACCAAGCTAGCCTTGACATTCAGACTATAGGATCTTATCATACAACCGGATCAGGGGAGCACGGATAGTATTGAGAGGCTCCCATGTAGGAAAGGATGACGAGCAGGGATAGGAGGATACCAGAAACCCGATGGAGGAGGGTTATATTCCCGAGCAGCCCACACAGTCTCCCCCCCATTGACCACAAGCAGTTTCAGCCACCGCCAATGTTTCCTCAGCCACCATTAGTTGAGCAGTAGTTTGTGCCATCTTTCCCTTGTTGACTCGTTGAGCAGCAGTTTGGACCACCCACACCTTACCAGAGGCCGATTGAGATTCGGGAGGAGCCTTATCAGTCTACCGGGCATAGTTCTAGACGTTTCCACGGGCACAATTACTCTCCCCGTGATGACTATTTCTAGAGATTCATACGGATGAGGTCGTTCAATTCTATGAAAACCTAGGGCAAAATTTCAAGAACACTAATATAACCATCATGAATGGTAAAATTGTCAACGTCACCAAGTACACAATCAATGCAATTTTAGGGAATTCATATGCTGATCCAATCAAACTTAGGCCTGATAATCCCGATAGTTCTCTAGAAATATTTCATCAACAACACAGGCCAGGTGTTAGTGAAGCCACACCCGTGTGCCCAGTTGAATTGGGTAAAAAATGCTTTAATAGGGTGGAGGATTATCCTGATAAGGCTGAGAGCTATGACGTTAATGGTTGAGTAGAGACTGGTATATGAGTGGATTTGAATGAATGTTTTACCATCCGGGGACCACGCTCGCGAGCCAACAAAAGGTAACCTCATGTTCTATTATTTGATGTAGTGTCTCCAAATAAACCCTTGGTATAAAATTACCTGCATGTTGAAGGTGGCGGGTACTAGAAATAAGGATCCCCCTACGGGGGATTAATCACTGCCCTACTGAAACAGTCTGTGGTTCAGCCTGTAGATAGGCCACTAAGATTAGAATTCTATGAAATGAGTTGGTTCGTTCACAAGTAGTTAGATTTGGAAGAAGATGGCTAGTGGCAACACACAAGGTACTCCTTGATGCAGCGGCTAAAGTTGCTAAGAGACCAAGGGATAAAGCGTTGGATAGGGCGGAGTCATCTACGACACGTGAGTTCAATGAATGTTCCATAAATGTATTGTCATTCATGGTTATTTTTGTCATCTTCAATTTTAACTTTTAGTTTTTGTTACTAAATAATATGAGGCAGCGGTTGTTGGAAGAGTCGGGTGACCAGGTACTTAGCGTTCATCAAAAGTGATGTTAGTAAAGCTAATGAAGAATTAGTGCATGTTAAAACTCGTTATTCCTAGTGTGTTGAAGCCTCTGGGTTGCAAATGTTGTTCAGAGACGATAAGATGATGCCAAATTTTGCCCCTGATTTCTCAGATAGTGAACCTGAGGAAGCCGATAATGAAGAGGCCCAGGAAGAGGTTGTTGGACAAGAAGATTTTGGGGGTGGTGAGGAGCACGGTGTTCAGGGTGATGAAAAGCAAATGAAGAGGAGATTGACGCTCAGTTTACCATCATGTTTAGTGATTCTTGAATTTTAAACCCAATTTGTGTTATTGTGATTTTGACCTAGTATAATTATCTAAGAACTAGGAGTTTTGGATTTTTAAATCTAGTGGTGTACTATGAAATGTCGTGTTGGTTTATGTCGAGAACGATGAGTTTGAATGTTGATAACAATAGGTAAATGTATGTCAACCATCATTTGTGTTGTTGGTTCCACAATTGCGTCAATAAGCACTCTCCAAATTTTAAGGTATAAGATGTGTTTGGCCATAGCTTCCGATTGAGTTCCAAAGTCTTAAGCTTTGACTCTCTTTAAAAATAATGTATCAGAAGGAGCTCCTCATTCAGAACTCCGACGGATGTTATGGTTTCAATCAATTATTAATTTTAATTTTCGTCACCGAGCCAATTCCGGACTCGGAACCTTGGCTTCCTAAACTGCTTGTCTTGTTAATTAATGGATATATTTCATAAATCAATTCAAATGACCCTTAAACCTTTTATGTTCCAAATTGTAATTTTGGGCCTATATAAAATCTATATGAAACTATTTACGAGCTCGAAAATAAGCTTCTTGAATTGGATCCTATTTTTAGAACCAACTATCTTTTCGACGTCAATGATAAAAAAAATCTCATAAACAATTGAAGAGCACCCCATTATCTTCCTAGTTTGGATTTAGTTATTCGGCTCTTCACTTGTCACAACCGACTTTAGTTACAAATTCGGAAATGATCTTCCTGAATCGGTCCTTAATTCCAGTCCAAAACTGTATCTTTCTATCGAAGTAAAAATTTTGGAAAATAATTTTATAAGATCCCAACATCTTCCGAACTTGTAAAAAACAAATCCAGCTCTATGTATAAAAATATTTACAGGTTGCGTACACAATCCCTAAATTTGAAACCCTAATTTGGATTGATGGGAGTGGTTTGGCACCGGAAATAAAGAGAAACCCCAAATTCAAACCATTTTTCACGCCGATAAAACATTTCAATATCTACATCGCAAAAAGGTGGGAAGAGAGGAAAGGGCAAGTAAAAATTGGGTACATCAAGGAGATCAAACACATCCAAAATCCAAAGGGCAAGGTTCGTATCAGTTGAACCTCAAATGAGGTACAGTGAGTTATGCATGAGTGGTAAATTGCAAGATTATTACATTCTTGATCTTAATGTTTATCATAGCATAGGATTAGAGGATCCCTTCCTTAAGTTTGATGCCCAACATTTTATGAAAGGTGTCAGTTTTATAGCAACTTACATCAGAAAAGGGGGTTGATTATGTAACAAAGGTTAATGAGTACAACATTGATTTGAGTCCATGGATTATCAATGAATTTTTGGGTTGTCCATACACCAGTCTCGAGAATGTCTTTCCACGAGACATCGAAGAGTCTTTGAATAACATGTATCATAGAGAGGCTTGGCCACTTCAGCTAAACTATTCGTACATTAACCCCATCACCTGTGATCATAGGTACTTCCAGCGTAGCCCAGCCAATTTAGGGAAGCCTGAGAGTTTTTCTTTAACCTACCATACCATAGATCAGAGGATTGTGTACACAATGATAGCAAGAAGTATTGTACCCACTGTTAGCCACATCACCAGCCCATGTACACGGTGCTTATGATATTTTGTCAAATCATTGAGGGGAGAAAAATCAATCCTAGAACCGCAATCTTCAATCATATGTTCTGGTTGGCGTTATCAAAAAAGATGATCAAGAATCTCCCTTACGGTAATTTGATCACACATATTTTGAAGAGCGTTCAGGACTTGGCGTCACACGGTGAGGACAGATCGTGCCAGTGGTTCGACAAGCAATACTTCATGAAGAAGAGGTGGGTTCTTTTCAAGCACAAGTGGGCACATAGGACACGTGATGCAGTAGAGTCAAACAAGAAGCCAAGGGTTCAACAAGGTATATGGTACAATATTTAATGTATGACCAAGTTCCAAATGTTCATCTTTCCATTTCTAATTATGAACATCAATTTTTGAATTCAAAGGACCAGATTCTAGTTTCATGAGAGGGTTCAAGGCATGCTACCAATGGGTCTGTAGCAAGCTTTCTCAAATGAGGGAGTGAATATGGAAGTTCGGCCAAAGTCAGTGCACTTACGAGCGTCACTATGCATCTTCGTCACGACCAGGGCTGGATGGAGCCTCTTGAGTTTGATTTCCAATGTTTAATTTGTGATGTATTCATGAATTCCGACTTATTAATTTGAACCCCTTCAATTTGCAGTATTTAGAACCATGATTCGTACTATTCATGTATTCTAATTTGAGATGGTTTATTTGGAGTTGTAGTTTGATGTTAACAACTTTATGGTATTTAGTAGTGAATGTAGTTGATAGATGTGTTTGAATGGGAGCTTTCTAAGGTTTTCTGCATGGATTGAGGGCATGGAGAGCTAAATTATATTTCGTAACCATTCCAACTGACAGAGTTCCAGTATCGGAAGCTCATCGGGTGTTCATGACAAATACATGAAATCAAGTAACATACAAAATAAATGTTTCCCTACCTCTACTTTTTATTCCTACCAATATTCGTCTGCTTCCTTCTCCTCTTCTTGATCTTCCCGCAAATATTGACCCAAATCATGTCATCATGGTCGGTACACCCTAAAACCCACGTAAACTTGTATCATCCTCCGCTAACAAAGTTTCTTCCAAAGTGTATACGGTAGGAGTATTGCGGCCAAAGCCAATAATATCTTCACCTTCATATTATTCAATAAAAGCTCTTTTCCCTTCAACAACAATCTACCAATAAGGGTCTACAGGGTTGTTGAAATTAAAGACTTGATGAGCTTGTGATGCAAATATAAAGGATCTTATCTCCAACTTACCCAACTTTGATCAATAAGAGTGAATCCTAACTCTTCAATTTTTTGTCCGTTGTTGGAATCTACCCATTGACATTTAGAAATAGGAACTTTCACTATCACATAATCTAGCTCCCATATCTCTATTACGGTTTCAAAGTATCATGTTTGGGCATATATGAGATTGTCATCACTTGCACTTTCAACATGTAAAGCCTCGGACATAAGAGTCACACCACTGTTCTAAGATACGCCTTTATCATCAGATGATCTCTTGCTAAAAGTGAACCCATTAATGTCGTAACCTCCATGGCGTAACTGTTCCCAAAGGTCTATGTGTCAACTATTTCACTGAACGTGGATGAACACCAATCGCTATTTGAGCTCGTAGCCATGAAGTGAAGGTTCTAGTGTGTTTTTAGAGAACACATGCTTCATTAAACGTAAGATGGTTGGCACTAATATTGTCCATGTGAATCTCGATATACAAGACAACAACTTCGTGGTTGTGAAGAACGTAAAGGTGGGCTGAACACAAATCTTCCACACTAGGGCTCAATAGCTTACCATGTATCTGCCCTTCGTTTTTTCAGAATGCCGAAAGTATATACTTCCTTCAAATAATTGGTAAAAACTCAATTACCTCCTCCGCCACGTAATGCTGAACAATACTTGCATTAGGTCTATATCAGTTCTGAACAAAATGTTTGAAATTTTCATAAACTCTAGAAAGGATACATCCACCTCATAAATACGGGGCTGCTCAACTTTATCTCATAGACCAAATGAACAACCAAATGAACCATTATATCAAAGAATGAAGGAGGAAAGTACATCTCCATCTGACAGAGAACTTCAACTATCATCGATTCTAAACAGTCAAGCTTCCAAACACTAATGCTTTTCGAACATATGGACTTGAAGAACAAACATAGTTTTGTATTGCACAATCTTACGTGATGAGTAAATGATTCCCTAATGGCAATGGCATTCAATTCATGTGTCAAGTTGTGGCAATCATGTGATTTCAATCCAACCAACTTCAACTCCTCCACAGACACAGACAAACTTATGTTAGATAAGTGATCCCCGACACCTTCACATTGTTAAGGTTGTCACATTATGATTTCTTCTTTGACTGAGACATGGTATAGCAAGAAGGTGGAAGATAACATTCATCACCACTCGTGAGAGGCCCCAAACTGCTCGTGTTTCCCATTTCAACCAAGTCAAGCCAAGCCTTCAATCCTTCCTTTGTTTTACCAGGGGTATTCAAAATTGTACCAACCAAAGAATCGCACACATTCTTCTCAATGTGTATTACATTAAGACAATGTCTAACTTCCAAGTCCTTCTAATAATGAAGGTTGAATGAAACGGAACATTTCTTCCAAATTTGTTCAATGTCAACTTTACGCTTCCTCTTCCCAAAGCCGTTAGTAAACTCTCTAACTCTTTCATAAACTTAAGCACCTGTTAGTGGTAAACAGTGCAACTCTCTTCTCTATTTCCCCATTGAACTTTTTTTGCCAATCGCCATGGATGACCCTCGGTAAGAAACTGCCTATGGCCTTGATATATAGTTTTACAACCATGCTTCAATTGACAAAATGAAGTTTGCTTCTAACACACTGGACATACATAGTACTCTTTAACCGAGTACCCGGAGAAATTTCCATATGAGGGAAATTCATTTATTGTACAAAACAACAATGCCATTAATGAAAAAGTATGTCCTGCCCAACCATCATACGTGCAGACACCAGTTGAACAACACCAACAAATCATCAGCCAAAGGAGCAAGGTACACACACACACACACACACACACACATATATATATATATATATATATCATTGCCAGGTTGCTTAGAAGCCGATATCATCATAGATAACAGCACGCACTTTTGTTTCATTGTCAACCACGAAGGGAGGTTGTATATGACTAACATAATGGGCCACAAGCTGTGTATATTGCTCATATTACTGAATGGATTCATTTCGTCGGTGAAATGCCAAGTCTCAAATGTCGGGGCTCCGCACCAAATTCGAGGTACATGACATCAATTTTTTCCCACTGCTCACCTTCCAACGTATGTCTAATCACGTCATGCTCAGGTCAATCTCTCTCATAATGCTATTGCAACAACTTTTTATCTTTTTGCAAGGAAACAACTGCTTCAACCGAGGAATGATAGGGAGATACCATAACACTTTAGCTAATGTTTTTTTTCTTAGAGTTCAAATCAGCATCTGCCTCAACTGCAATTCCACCAAGCTTTAACTTGTACCGAGACTCGCCACATACCTAACATATATCTCGACCCTCATCCTTTGGTCCTCTATACAACATACAATCATTCGGGCAAGCATGTATTTTTTCAATTCCATTCCCATAGGGAAAAGAATTCTTTTGGCGGCATACGATATGTCGGGCAAAAGATTACCTTCGGGAAAAAATCCATAACTATTTCAAGAGTCTCTATCATGCCTTTATCAGTCCACCCAAATTTCTCTTTCAAAATTTTCATTCACAAAGTAGCACTCAATACTGAATGCTTCGAACCGGTGTACAACGTCGTTTTCTTGTCATAATACAAAGTTTCAAGAACTTCGGGTTAACCATAGAATTCTATAGCAATATCCTCCACCATCTCCTCAAATTTATCATTTACATCTAAATTCTATACTTCTTTATGGCTAAAATCTTCAACACTAGCCTTGGCAACCTCCCCGTGCCACACCAAAGAGGTGTAACTAGTTTGAAACCCTCGGATGATGAGATGTTCATGTAATACATCACTCCTACGATCCTTAAATGGGCAACATGCTTGGACCACACCATTCTTTGAAGTATGTTCAAAAACTACCACAATAAAGGATTCTACCAAAGGGATGTAATCCGGTGATTTTCTCAATTCTCTCCCAATCAATTCAAATTTATCCATAGTCAATCACATTAAATAAAATGATTTTAACATACCCATAACGATAATCCAACGCAAACATTGCCATCAACATTCATGAATAGAACTTAAGTATCAAAAATAATTCAATGAACAAAACACTATCATTCAACAAATGATTTGAAACCAATAGCTAGTGATTGAATTGTAGATATTTACATACCTTATCCAATGCACATGGGTATCTAGATTATTTCTTCATGAAGTCCAAACCCTGTTTCTTATAACTGAAATGAGAATTTCTAGTAACATTGACCCAAAAATGATTGTTAATTTACCACCCCTTCCGCTTCTTAGTTCGTAACCTCTAATCAAGCTCTCTCCACTAGTGAATGTTGCCGTTGTGTGTTGCTAATCGTTTATTCTGATATCTTATCATGAACTCAACAATTTTCCTGGGAAGGGCTCCGTGTTAACGAAATACCACCTTTAGGTATACATTTCGTATGTTTTTGCACGTTTTTTGAATTTCTTCGCACAAAATTTGCTCTGCCCACCTTATGCGCCATTTCTCTATCCACGTGTCTCACTGTGTTTTGGTCAGTGATTTCACAAATCTTGGCCCTAATGTGAATCTAGTGAAGCGTATAAATTGAAAATTCGTAGAGTTTTTATATGCGTCTTTTTTAATTTAGAATTTTCACTAATATTATATTGAATTTCGGACTCTTTTTTTCATTGAAGTAGAGAGAGATTAATGATATTTTTTGAAATGACAGAACAAAAATAATAATTTAGCAAAAGAATAACTTAGATGTATGATGAGGAATAGGGAAGTATGTAATATTCGATTATTTGATAACTTAGTTTTGTGGTGAAACTCCTTTCATCTTCAATATTCTCAATTTTAAAGTGAGTACATTTTAGCTTGTTTGAATATATGCATCAAGCGTGCATGTCTGTGTGTGTTTGGTGTTTCATTGGGGGATTTGCTTGCGGGTGAGATTTGAGCGAACCTTCTCCGCAACCCAGCCATATACTCCCTCTGTTTCTCTATTATTGTCACACTTTTCTTTTTGGGTTATTTCTTTAATATTGGAATACTTTCCATTTTTGGTAATATTCCTTCGATTTCATCCACTCATAATATTTTTTACATTCTACATTCAATTTCATCCACTCATTTTCTTCACCTAAATCCAAATACATAAACTTATGGTGTCACTTATAAAGAAACGGAGGGAGTATGAATGGATATCTACGTCTTAAATCCTGCCTCCGGCTTGATCCTATTCGACATTGGTGTGACTCATGTCTTAACGAACCTCAATGTTGTAATTAATTTTATATTAGTTTGACAAAACTAGTTGATCAAGAACTAAACCATCCAATTAATCATGATGAGTCGAATGAAGATTAATAATCAATCAAAAATTTAAATTTAAATATCACAATTAATTTGGATTCACATTTAATTATTTTATTAGCATGCATGATGGATCTCACTTCAAGACGTATGGAAACAAAAGGAAAATTTTATGTAGAAACTAATCAAAAAATTTGTAGAGTTTTTTCACAAGTCTTTTTAGTTTAGAGTTTTCACTAATATTGTATTGAATTTCAGACTCTTTTTCTCATTGAAGCAGAGAGATATTAAAGATATTTTTAGAAATTACAGAGTAGAAAGCATGATTTAGTAAAAGAATAACTAAAATGTATGATGAAGAACAGGGAGGTATGTAATATTTGATTATTTGATGACTAATTAGTTTTATGCTGAAACTCCTTTCATATTCAGCACTGTCAATTTTAATGTGAGTACATTTTAGCATGTTTGAATAGATGCATCTAGCGTTCGTATAATTGTATATGTGTGTGTTTGGTGTTTCTTTGGGGCGTTTGCGTGCGGGCGAACCTTCCCCACAACCCAACCATATTTGAATGGATATCTACGTCTGTTTTATTGTTTGATGCAGCATTATATTCTCGAGTTTATCAAGGTCAAGATAGAAATGATATACTCCCTCTGTCTCAGCTTAAGCTGCAGAGGGAGAAAGAAAGTGCCAAAATTTCAGATTTAGTAAAATGACTATTTTGCCCTTCTTCCATCTTCCCCAATAGCAATACCCCAAACGAACAACACCTACGACTAGCCACCACCAGCATTCAAACTCTGCAAACAACTCAATTGATGCTAATATGCACAACATCGAATCAAAATTTACAAATAAATCATCACAAATAACCCACTTTACCCATTAAAAATCGTCATTCAATTCCATAGTCCCCGACGTCATCTCGGAGTCCTCGCTGTCGTTCAAGTCATCACGTCGTCATCGTCGATGTATTCCTCATCGTCGCCGCTCCTCTTCTCTCTGCCATCTCACCTTTTAACGCTCATCGTCGCTCCAATCGCTCGTCATCCAGCTCTCATCGCTCGTCGTCGCCGCTCCCATCATCGTCGCTTTGCACGAACGTCTGCGAGGATTTCTGCATAGCAATCAACCGGAGCAGAAATTTCCGATGGAGGCGGCGGTTAGGTAGGGTTAAACATTGGGTGATTGTGAAAATTTACGAGAAGTAGCTTTTATTTATCAAGATAAAGGATGAGCATCATATTTAGGGTATTGTTTTGGGTTTCATATTTTGGGTTTAGGGATATAAGCCCAAAATTAGAATGGTTGAGTTTGTAGTTTTGTTAATTATAAGTAAGGGTATGTTTGTCATCTCATAAAAGTATTCAAGCCAAACTTATCTAAAATAGGAAAGTGTGCAGGTTATGGTGGGACGGACGAAAATAGAAAGTGTGCAGCTTATGCTAGGACGGAGGGAGTATATCACAAAGATTTAGAAGCAAATTAATGTTTTCCCCTTCAAATCTGAATTATAATAACCTTCTGGTTGAGTTGTTGCACATGTTGTGGCTGGGCCAACATGAGGTGACCTCGGTGGATTTGAGCTTGGGCATCATCATCTTCTTCCTCTTCTTCTCCATCTCTGTATGTACGATGGCGAGGCGGGTGAGCTCAAGCTCGAATAGCTGCGGATGCTTGCCGCGGGGTCACTTCAGGGCGGAATATGACATGAGTCACGGTGGGTTTCCGGTAGAGTAGGCTTCGGTGGTGGCGCCATTGCAGATGTGTGATCATCGCAGTTTTCAGGGTGGTCGCAGGTTGAGCAGGTTCCGTGCAAAGTTTGGGCACTCCTCATAACTCACCATAACTCCCACTTTTTAATTTTAAAATAATATAATCACTCTCTCTCCTCAACTACACTCACCAAAACTTTCTTCTCCAATTTAACTCCAGTCATAACTCAATTCCATATCATCATTGTCCCCACATCATTTTCTTTTTCTTTCACACATTTTTATATTTCTAGAATCTAATACTTACCTCAACATAGTATATATTTTGAATGTGATGCATATACTCCCTCCGTCCCAGCAGAATTGGCAAAGTCAAATTTTCAAAGTCAAATTTGCCAAACTTTGACCATAAA
>JAULKM010114801.1:0-22156 GCA_032355605.1 Rubia tinctorum | reverse complement strand
CCGCGTGATAAGTTTGCATCCAAAAGTTGGAAGTGCGCCCTTCTTGGCTATCTAGTTGAAAAGAAAGTCTGGCGTGTTTATGACTTGGAGTCTCGTGTGTTTGATAGTCAGGATGTGGTATTTTATGAAGATCATTTTCCATTTGCACTGGTTTCCTGGAATAAGTTGTCTATTGATCCTTTGCCGATACAGTCTCTTGTTTGTTATGATGAATTTGTCCCAGAGTCAGTACCAGATTCCGAGCCACGACCACAGCCATCGTCTCCAGCTTGGAATCCGGAGACATCTCCGTAGCAAATTGGTCAATGGCCAGATCACCCTGAGCTGCGTTTGTCCGTCGCCAATTGCCAGTCTTCATCGCCGGTACCATCCACCGACCAGCCACTGTCCAACGTCTCCCCATCGCCTGCCTCCAAGATTTTGTCCATCGACCCATTTCCGTCCATCGACCATCTGTCTGTGCTGCCACCAGAGTTAGCTCGACCTGTCCGTTCGCCGAGCACTCATTCTCGTCAACCCCCGCTTAAATGTAAAGAATATATCTGCACTGCTACTCGCTCGATAAACCCCTCATCTGCTGCTATCTCTTCATCTGCTACTGTACTTTCCTCAAGTACTCGTTACCCCTATTGCTGATTATGTAGCCTGTGATAATTTTTCAGTTTAGCATTCTAGATTTTTAGCTGCAGTTACAGACGCTGTGTATCCAGTTACTTATGTTGATGCTTCTCGCCATTCTCACTGGAGTGCCGCCATGACTGGCGAGATTTATACACTCGTACAGAATGATACTTGGGTTCTTTCTCCTCTCCCGCCTGGTAAAAAAGCCATTGGACGCAATTGAGTTTATCAGACTAAGTTCAAGTCTAATAGTTCTATTGAGCATTACAAGGATCATTTGGTTATTCTTGGTAATCGTCAGATTGAGGGTACTGACTTTACTGAGACGTTTGCTCCTGTTGCCAAGATGAGTTCAGTTCGTCTTTTCTTGGCTATTGCTGCTATTCGTGGTTGGGATTCGCATCAGATGGATGTTCATAATGCATTTCTCCATGGTGATCTTGTGGAGGAGGTGTACATGCATCTACCTCCGAGCTACACTTTACCGACGTCTGGCTTGGCAAGCTTCAAAAATCTTTATGGTCTTCGACAAGCTCCGCGGAATTGGTTCGCAAAGCTTGCTGCTGCTCTTAGCCTATTTGGCTTTGTTCAGAGTAATGCTGATTACTCTCTTTTCTCTTATCTCTGTGATGGTGTGTCCCTTCATGTTCTGGTTTATGTTGATGATCTTATTATTGTTGGTTCATCTCCTGATATGATGGTTAAATTCAAGAAGTATTTGTGCTCCTATATTCATATGAAGGATCTTGGGGCTCTCAAGTATTTCTTGGGAATTGAGATAGCTCGTCGCCCTGATGACATGTTTCTGTCTCAGCGAAATATATTCTGAATATTTTGTCAGACATTGGGTTATTGGTGGCGAAACCCACTGATTTTCCTATGGAACAACAGCACAATTTGGCGCGAGATGGTGGTCCTTTCTTTGATGATTCAGCATAATATAGGATTCTAGTTGGGAAGCTCATTTATCTTACCATCACTCATCCAAAGCTCAGCTATTCAATTCATACCTTGGCCCAGTTTATGGAGAAGCCGCGTTTGTCCCATTGGCAGGCTGCCATACGTGTGTTACACTATTTCAAAAGTCATCTTGATATGGGTCTGTTTCTGTCAGCTAAGAGTTTGCTTCAGCTTACGGCTTTCTGTGATTATGATTGGGCGGCTTGTCTAGTCACTCGGAGATCTTTTACTGGATATTTTGTGATGCTTGGTGAGTCTTCAATTTCTTGGAAGATGAAGAAACAACCGACCATTTCTCGTTCTTCGGCTGAAACTGAATATAGAGCTATGACAGTTGCTTGTTGTGAGCTGTTGGGGCTTAAACCCTTTCTTCGGTCATTGGGTATTGCTCATTCTACTCCAATGTGTCTATATTGTGATAGTCAAGCAACTCTTCATATTGCAGCCAATCCAGTGTTTCATGAGAGGACGAAGCACATTGAGATTGTCTGTCATTTTGTTTGTGATTTGGTTCAGTCTGGTGATGTGGTTACTTTACATATTGGCACTTCTAATCAGCCAGCTGATTTGTTTACTAAAGTGCTTTGTCGACAGTCATTTCAATCTTTATTTGGCAAGTTGGGCATTCGGGATCCTCATGCTCCAACTTGAGGAGGAGTGTAGAAGACATTTTGTGAGATATCTTGTGAATATTCTTGTATATTTTGTATGCCTTAGTTAGAATCATTTTCCAGTTGTATTTCTGTATATGCTGCCTATTTATAGGCCTCTTGTGTCATTAATAAAATCAAACATTCGTGTTTTACATTCGCATCCAAAATTTTAAAAATTTCTGTATAGGTACCCACTTTTTCATTAATGTCCCAAAAAAGTACTTTTAAGTTAAAAATGAGTACCATTTTGGCACAATTTTGATCCAAATCCGTATCCATTTTTTGTGTACCATTTTGAAACATAAATGAAAATTTGGGTACTTTTAAAGGACATATTCAAAATTTGGGTATTAAAGTGTGAATTTCGATTAAAAATGGGTACAATTTCAGACAATCCTCTTTCATTTTATAACACAATATTTTAGAAAATATTTATTAGAGTAAATTGAATTGAAAGAGGCTATTTAGGTTCATATCGTAACATTTATTTTTCGAGTTCATATATTTTATTTTTGGATGATGCAATATTAATAAATTATTATTTTATGGTTAGTGAATGGGCATTGTATTTGACCATTAATTCAAATGGAAATGATACCTAATTGATTGTATGAGAAATTTTTTTATTAGAATGATACAGCTAAAAGTTCTATGAGTCTATCTCTTGCCAGACACTCCCATTGTTAAACTGAAGATCACTAGTGCAAAATAGGGCAATATAAGACGGTGAAAGGAGTAATAGGACAGCAATTACAAACCATTGTCCCTGATGCACCACTGTGGAACCAACCCCGTCGTTATATAGCGGTGTCATTACTGCATTGAAAATAATCTAGCACGACATTTTGAGCACCCTGGTAGCTATTTTTTACCAACTTGGTATTTTTTCCGACAACAGAACCAAAGGAAATCATCATGCATGAAACTTACTTTTGGTATCGGTAATATGTTCTTGGAATTTTTAGGTGTTGTCATTGTGCCAAAATAAAGATTGGTAGAATGGACTTCCGAAGTCAGAAACGAGATTAGTTCTAGTACCCCATTGAAGTTGGCAAATGTTGCGACATTGGATTATGCATCAAAAGTAGGAAAGGTTGCAAAATCAGAAATTGATTAGGATATGTGTTTGTTGCGTTCCTTGATCGTTTGCCGTTTCAGAATAGTTGTTGTTTTCAATTAAGGGATTACTTTATTGACCTCCAAGGTCGGAATATCAATCGACCCTCTTAATGAAGACATTGTGAGAGAACATTCACAATCGGAAACATTATTGGAAAATGTGGCTATCAATAATAGAAATGTGTAAATAAATGCACTTCATATCCACATTCAATGACAAACACATGTAAGTAGTTTATGAAACTAATATAGAAATTGTAAGAAAAAAAGATAAATACATAGTAAAATTTTAATGTATTAAAGTAGATAAAATAAAGGGAAAAGTGCAAAAATAACCTATTAAAGTTTGAAAGTGCAGAAATAACCTTGTAAAATTTAAAAGTGCAAATCTATCCCTATGTTTTGGAGAAATGCGTAGACATACCAAAATTACACTATTTTGGCGTTGACTAAAGTAATTCAGGCGTTGACCTAAACTAAAAAGACAAAAATACCCCTAGGTTTAGAACTAAAATTTTAATGACCATTATACCCCTAGACTTTGCTACCGGTCAACGTCGGTCAATGGTGGTCAACTCTAGTCAAGGGTAGTCAATACCAATCAACAACGGACCGCCGCCTGGCACCGTCACCGGCTGATGGTGGCCAGGTTAGATCAGTACTTTTATTAATAAAACTGGGTTAGATAAGCACCTTAGTAGCAAATACATGGTTAAATTAGCACTTCTCTAAAAAATATAGGGTTAGATCAGCATTATCATAAAAAACATCTTTCTGAGGAGAGTAGACTCCTTATAAATATGCCTTCATTACAACTTCATATTTATTTTTTGAAAAATAAGGTAGATTTCATTAATCATTGGTAAAGTACAACTTCATAATCTAATGTATGATATATATATATTTATAATTTGTACGTTAATTTCTAATTAATTTTCAATACTCCCCCATCCCAGATAAATTTGCACATTTTGACTTTTAGAAGTCAACTAAATCAATTTTCAACTACTTTAATATCTTTATTCATGTGTGTAAAAAAGTCTGAAAAAATAATAATTTAAAAAGTTTATGTGATGATGAATCCAACAACATTTGACATGATATTAGTCTTGCATATATATATATATATATATATATTAATAAAATTTAATGATCGAATTTGACTTTGTTTGACCTCCAATAGTCAAAATATGTCAATTTATCTAGGACAAGGGGAATATACAAATTCGGTCTCCATAATGAAAAGTTTATTATGTCCCTAGCAATATTCGAGTAACAATATGTGTTGATTTCTAATTACAAAGTTATCGAATTTCGTAAGAAAATTATTTACTAAAATTTCTGTATTTCTTTCGGAAAATTTTACCAATGTTTGTTACTTTTGTAACAAAGGCATACAAGTTACAAGTATATTTATGATATATTAGATTATGAAGTTGTATTGAAAACATATTTATAAGGAATGAGCTCTCATAAAAAAAGATGTTTCTTAATGATGGTGCTGATCTGACCCTATCATTTTTACATAAGTGTTGATTTAACCCTGTATTATTTACTGAAGTGTTGATCTAACCCTGACTTATTAATAAAAGTACTGATCTAACCTGGTCACCATCAGCTGACGGCGACCACCGTTAACCGTTGCTGACGTTGACTGGGGTTGACTTCCATTGACCATCGTTAACCGACGATGTTGATCGGCTGAAGGGTTTGAGCACTTTTTGGGGAAGGGTAATATCATCTTTTTATATTTTTCAAATTTTTTTCCAAAGGGGTATAATGGTCATTTTAAAGAATTTCAGCCTCAATTTGGTTTTCAGGGTTACATTGACACGTTTGACCAAAACATTGGGTTAGATTTGGATTTTCAGATTTTACAGGGTTATTTCTACACTTTCGACCAAAATATAGGGTTAAAAACGTGTTTTTCTCTAAAATAAATGTAACAAAACTTGAATACATAATAAGTATAATGTATTAAAGTAGACAATATTAAATGTAACTAAAAGTGAAAGTAGTTTGGGGGTTTTATACACTAATGTTACTAAATGTTGGTATGTGGTACATTAACTTGAACTAGTTTGAAAATATAAAGTAACAAGTTTAAGATTCAGGATTAAAAAATAAATATTTTTAATTTGGGATAAATTTTATAATATATGCGAAACATCAGGAACCAACCTGCAAATGGTTGAAAAAACCTTCTTCTAAAGCAAAACTCGCAGCCACCACATTCTTCGCCGCACGCTCCACCTCATCGTTTCATCGTGTACCTGTAAAATTTCATCAAATTTGCGACTTAAAATTCTAGAAAAATCACATTCTCCGACGAAACTTCCAACCACTTTAACCATCGTTCAACCACGATTATTCTCCGTCGTTCCATCGTGTACCCGTCAAATTTCGTCAAGGCGACTGGAAATTCTAGAAAAAATCACCTTCTCAGATGAAACTTCCAATCGCTTTAACCATCGTTCAATCATGCTCCTTCTCTGTCGTTCTTTCTCTGTTTGTCATCGATTTGCGTTCGTTATAGTCCAATCAACACTTGATTTTTTTTTCATTGTCCAATTCAAACCTTGATTTATCATCATCCAACTCGAACCTTGATTTCATCATCGTCCAACTCGAACCTTAATTTTGCCATCGTCAAATTTGAGCTTCCATTTCGATGTCGTATTCATTGCTTCGCCGCTTCTACGTTCACCGTCATATTGTAGTTGTGTGTCGTATTCACACAACTAGTAAGGTTGTTGTAGCACAACTGCGATAGGTGGAATTACAAGTAAAATTCTGGGTTGAATCCAGGTTAAGACTGCTAATTGAATTGGGGAAAATTTAAGGGTGGGTGATAGGTCAAATTTGGGTTTATGCCAAATATAGATTTTTGTTGGGTTGATTTGCCTTCGAGTTTGCCTAAAATTCACATTGAATTAAAAACACGTTAGATTTAAAATAGATAAAATCAAATAAATAATCTAATATATCAAATAAAATGATAAAATATACCTCAAATTATAAAATATCTTTTAAAAAATAAATATATTAAATACACACTAATTTAAAATAGTTAAACATTGAATAAATAAAGATACTAAAAAATAAGTAAAATTTAAATAGTAAAATATCAAATTAAAATAGTAAAAATACACTTTGTATTAGAATACTTAAAATTAAGTAAAAATATACTAAAATAGGAAAACATCAAAGTAAAACACTAAGAGTACATATCATATTAAATTGTTAGTCATCGAACAAAAAATATGAATCAAATTAAAATAGTAAAACATTGATTTAAAACACGAAGAGTATATATCGAATTTAAAAAGTTAAACATCAAATAGAAAAGTGCATTTAATTATAATAGTTAAATATGAAATTAATATATTCAAAAAATCACTTTGAATTAAAATAGTTAAACATCGATTAAAAATGCTAAAAAACATCGAATTAAAATAGTAACATATTAAGTTAAAATACTAAACGTACACATCAAAATTTTGAAAAAGGTTAAATATCAAATAAAATAATATAATAAAATTATTGCAAATATAAAATTCAAATAATAAAATTCAACATCAACATCAAATGAAAATACTAAAATCATTGAATAAATATATTAAAAAACATATCAAATTTACTATACAAAATTATTCTCAAAATATCCAAACATCAAAAGAAAACGGTTAAATGTCATCAATATTCATTAAAAAAATCACAATTTTAAAATTTGTATAAAAAAAGAATCCAAATAAAAAAATCCAAATAGTATAATGTCAAAAGGAATAATAAAGTATCATCATTTTTAAAAATAAACTATAATTAGTCAATTTCACACACACACATTTATATCACGTAAAAATCACACTAAAATAGTAAGGCATGAAAGGAAAAAAATTATACGATTAGGTAACCTGAACTTGCAGCATGTTCATAAGTTTATGAATATGCAACTTGCATTTATTAAATTAGATACTAAATTTAGAAAATATCTTTTATACTATATATTTTTATATTTTTACATTCAAAAGCATATTATTACTTGTTTTAACTTTTAAAATACAATATTTAAAAAATTACAACATTTAAGGTAAAAGTCACTGTGGACTGTCTATAAGTTTATGAAAATGCCGCCTTTTCTTAGATTTTCTCAAATTAAACTGTCATCATGATTCTATAAAATCATATTCTAAAACATCAAACAATGTAAATAAAATATCATCATTTTTTTAAAGTCACATAAGTTCCAATGTAATCTTTTGATAATTGAAAGTGTCAATATAACCCTATATAATAAGAGAAAATCCAAAAAATACCCTTTCCGACAACTTTTAACTGGAATTATGTGAAAAGACATTTTTTGTTGTCTGAAAAAATCCCAAAAAATTAAAATAAAGAATGACGTTATTTCCCTTACTGCCACCGGACCACCACATCACTGTCGTCAGACCATCGTCGCGTTGCCACCGTAGCAGATAGGGTTATATCATCACTTTATGAGAACTTATAGGGTTAAATCAACGCATTCCTAAAACTTATAGGGTTATATCAGCACATTCATAAAAAAAGTGTAGGGTTAGATCAACACATATTATAAAAATAAAGTGTCATTTCAGTATAAAATCAACGTCATCCGCATGCAACCACTATTTCAACCTCTTCTACCGATCGACGACGTTCTAGAGTGTGATTTCGGTGGAAAAGGAGGAGTTTTTTGTGAGGTCGACGCAGCGGACGTTGGAGTGGAGGTGCGAGAACCCTTAAAAATGGTACCTTCATCTTAAATTCCCATTAATTCACTAGATTAGTGCGATATTGAGTCTGATTGTGTTATTTTCTTTTTGTTCTCTAGAGATATGATGTATATATAGTATAGAATATATGGGTGTTGATGATATTTTTGTTTATTTTGTTGTGTTTAGTCCGGATTAATGATTGTTAGACCTTTGGTCTAATTTTTAGTTTAAACCTTGTTTATTTTGAAACTAATTATATTTCACATATTATCTAATGAACCCGTCTCTCAAAAGATGGTCTTTTCATAAGTTATGGAAAGACCAAGATTTAAACTTTCAGGTTGCATTAATTGGGTCATAAACTTATTACTGCATGTTGCATGATAAATTTATAATATTCCAACTAAAATCTTGTACCCTTTTATAATTATAATTCAACCTCGTCTTTCCATATGCTTATGGAAAGAGGGTTTTCCCCAAGATTTTGCCTTATCTAATGCATCTAATTTGTTGAAAATATCTCTTTCCACAAATAAGCACATTTAAAATTGTTACTAAACATTGATTACTCAAACATTATAATATATTTAAATTAAAATAACAAGGGATATTATAAAATAAAATTTAAAAAATAGAATCAGTATTGTAGTCATGTATTATTATGGAGTTTGTCTCCTGCGAGATCATATCATGGTGAGACCAGGGACTAATTATAAATAGTGAACATGTAAAATAGGAGTTTCAATAATTCAGGGTTAGAGTGTAATTAAATATTTCTTGGGGTTAAACTAAGAAGAATCCCTAAAGTTTGGGGGCTGAATTGATATTAAACAAAATTTACCAAACATCTCCTCTTCTGCAAATTACCGCCAGCGACTTTCATCGACTTTCATCTCCGCCACTGTCCTTTGCTGCAATCACAGAGCTTTCTGATATATTGACGTACTATGCACGATTGAGATTTAACGTGTACGCCAATAGGAGTTACTTCGCGCGATCTCGATCTCGATGGAGATCTGATGGACCAATTATGAATATCTTGATTTACAACATCTTGATTCGATGAAGATCTGGTGGATTGCAGGGGGGTAATGCTTTGATGCCAAAGTTAGACAATTTCCTCCAGATTAGGAATGAACAGTTGAGTTGTAAGTGTTACCTCTTTTTGTTATATAGGTCGGTAGGTAGGACAATAGTTTTATTTTTTCGTTGAGCAAGTACTAGGGTTTTCCCCTGGGCAGCGGCCCAATTGTTATTACCCAAAGAAGTTGATGGGTTCCATCAATGACGAAACTTCTTTAAGTCAGCTAAATAAGGCACTCGGGCCCAGTATTAGTAGTACACTATCAATGGAGGAAGGCGGGGAAGGGATGACGGAGTTCAAGACTGATACTGAATCGAGCGCGGGGCTCAGGTAAGCTTCCAGTGGAGCTATTTCCCGGAGGTTAGGCTCTAATCACCTTCTTCATTGGGTTCAGCCTCAAAATTAGGGGTTTTAATTTCAGGAGCAATTAAACCCATTCTGAAGCCTGTTAGCGGAGAGAGCAGGGTTCCGACAACGAGGAGATTTCCATCATTAAGGGGTTTAAGGACATCGAGGAGGTTTCTGGAAACAAGGAAGTTCCTAACAATGAGGAGATTAATGCAAAGAAGTTGTAGGCGATGACGATATCGTTGAGTTAGAACAACGGGGAAGGGTCGGCGGGTGATCGGAAAAGGTCGGGTCAAAGTTGGGCTTTAGAATTGGGTATTTTATAATTAAAACTCACATCAGATAAATATATTAAAACATAAAATTGAATTAATTAACAAATATATAAAATGCTAAAAAAAATTCAACATTAGATTAGATTAAGGGAAAAGTGTGTTTTAACCCTATGTTTTGGGCGAACATGCAGAAATGACCTTGTAAAATCCAAAAGTGCAAAAATAACTCCGATGTTCGTTGACTAGAGTGTCAATGGCCAATTTGTCCGGAATTTTACGAAAAGATAATTATACACCTGCTAAAAACAAAAAAAGGATTATACAAAACCCTAATACCTTTACCTCTGGCTGCCACTTCTCCGTCGATTTTGACTGGACAAAAACAAAGAAGACGCCTTCGTTGGTTCTGGACCGCTGGTAAAACAAAGTCCCTCTTCCCCGCTACTCAATTCTGTCGCTGCCCATACCCTCTTCCTTGCTACCTAATTTCACTGTTGCCCATAACCATTTTCCCTGCTATCGAATTCCTCCCTCATCCTCGCTATCCACACCCACGCTCAAAACTCTCTCCTTCTCAATATCATTTCTTCTTTTCTCTCCTCAATTTTCAATCTCTCTAAATCAGCTACAAATATCCTTAACGGCGGTGAAGCAGAAGCGCAGAGGTGGACGACAAACCAGGGTTTTTGGGCAGTGGGTTTCTGGGCAGCGAACGAGGGTCTGATAGAAAAGCTGAGAAATTGTGGCTTTGGAGATGGGTTTCGAAGATGGTAAAGAACTGGAAAGTTCTTGGTACAGAGGAGATTTGGATTTTGAGAGTGGCGATGGCGCGTGGAGGAGAGGGAGGAGGGGGTGGAGACATGACAACGAAAATGAAGGAGCGGAGTGGAGGCATATCAGCAAAAATGGAGGAGCGAGGTGGAGGCATAGCGGCGAAAAAGGTCGACTTGGTTTGGGTCGGAGCTGGTGGTTCTTGGCGGAAGTGGTGGTGGTGGTGGGTACAGGCGGAGGCATGACGATGGTAGCATGGCGGTGGATCAGCTTCAGGTGGTGGCCAAGGGGTGTGGTTGAAGATGACGAAGAAAAAGTCTAGGGGTATAATTGTCAGTTTTGAGTATAGGGGTAATTTTGTCTTTTCATGTTTGGTCAATCGTAGACTTCATTGAATCAATGTCGAAATTGAAAAAATTGGGATAACTGCACAATTTTACAAAAACTTAGGGTTAATTTTGCACTTTCATATTTTACAAGGTTATATATGCACTTTCTCAACTTAATAGAGTTAAAAATGCACTTTTCCCTTATGTTAATTTTTTTAAAAAATATATTTTAAATGAATACGAGTTATATATAGGCTCCTCATGCCTGAAATAAACAAAAACGAGTATTTGGCATTGACCATTACAATACGGAATTATATAACAGAAGCGGTAGGCTAAGCTAAACTAAGGCAAAAGTGTTTGCCAACAAAATAAGGGCTATACAAAAGCAGCTGAATTGATTCACATTTTTGCCCTTTGAACACTCTTTCATGTGTTTCCAACTATCCAAACTTCCACACCTCGTGTTAGTTTGGTGATGGCCAGGCATGAGAGAGATTGTAATCGAAAAGGTCCTTATGCCGAGTGGAAGTCCTGGCCAGCTGAGATAGAAGATTTTACTTGATGTGTTTCATTTGTCTTGGGTTACTACTCTCCATTTCTTCCTTCATACTGGGAATTCGAACTTTGGCGCCTAGGATGAAACTTTCCTTCCGTGATGTTATAGAGCAGGTGCCTTCAGCTTGAACCATCACAGGTTGGGCACTTGTAATATCAGGAAAAGGAGCATATTTCGTGTCCCAAAACTAAATAAGAAACAGATGCAATTCCTTATGTTTTTATGTGAAGTCGAAGTAACTATTTATACCTGGTTTTTCACAAATAAAATTCTAAAGTTAAACAGTTGAAACAAATCATCCACAAACCATAAAATTAAGTAGTTGGAATGTAAAGTATCTCACGGTGAAAAAATAGGCATATATCAATTACATGGGTTGGAAAAGTCTTGGGAAAGTATGGAAAGACTGGGTTTAAATAGAATAATAAAATGTTAAAAGTCTTAGTTGAAATATAAAAAATTTATTTTGCAACGTTTAGTTGTTATAAAGTTTATAACTCGATTCATGCAACCATGTTAAATTTAGTGGTATTTTGAGCTTCAATCTTAAAATCAATTGGTACCAAATGGAAGTGTCCCAAAATCTTATATATTAGTTATTATTCTTGTAAGAAACCGATGTGGGATATATCTTTCAACACGCCCCCTCACGTGCCAACGTGGAAACACTCCAAGACCCAGATCGGGCAAAATTAAAGGGGATCCACACATCGGCCCAATAAACTCAACCTCGGCTCTGATACCATGTTAAATTTAGAGGTACATTGGGATTCCATCTTAAAACCAATTAATACTATGTAGAAGTGACTCATGATCTTATATATTAAAGAAATAATTTGTCAACCACCAACGTGGGACTCTCAAACAAAATAATTCACCCTTGAAGTGAAAAGGGGGAGAATATGGGGGTGGGAGGTAAAATTTCGTTTATAGAATAGTGTAGCAAAGTAACAGCAGTTGAACAATGCTGGTTTCCCAAACTGAGAACTTTTAGGCATTGTCATTTCAAATCTCTCCCACCCCTCAGATTTCTCTCTCACACCATTTTAAGCATTTGTGGTTTCATGGTATGTAAATAGGGAACAAAAGGGTAACTGTAGACCTGAATCCACACCCTTCTCTCTCTTCCACTTTTGTTAATAAAGATGGTGCTTTGATGGAGATGTTTTTCAGCACATTTTTGGAACATCTTACACTTTTTCTTTTAAAAAAACAGTGATCTTATTCTCGTTAATTTCATGATTGTTAAAACAACATCTTACAATTAACCTAGACTAATTTGATTTAAAAAAATACCTACACTACTAGACTAGGCCATCTTCATCACATAACACTATAACAGTAACATTATCCATTATTTAAGTCCAAAATTTTACTAGTTGCCATAAATCATGTGTATATTTGGGGAAAATTTATGGTATTTTTTAATTTAAACATTGTACGTTTTTACTTAAATACATGATAGTGGTTGTATTTTACTGTGCAAGCACAAGAAACACCGTGGAAAAAAAATACAACGTTAAAGTTGCAGGGTACAAATTTCAAGTTAACATGTACTCCTTTTCCTTTTTGAAAAAAAAAGTGTCATTTTAAAGAGGCTATATAGAGAGGACCAAAGGGAGTACAATGTTTATTCCAAAACTTGTTTAAATGGCATATTTTCCAACATCAAACTGTAATTATAAAAAAAAACAAATTTCAAAATATGGTTAAAAATATTAACCCTAAACCCTTAAAATATTAATATTTTCAACTACATACATTAGTGAATCATAATTTTAAAAAACTTTATAATATGTGTGTTATGATAAATCAGATAAAATCTCATATTATTGCGAGTCGGATGGAAAGAGCAAAAGTTCGTTCAAATGTTACTATTTCTTTCCATCCCATCATTTGAAATCTCCCTTGTGTAAAATTTGCCTTCTTTTTGTAGAGCAACAATACTATTAATTGCAAATAGACATAACGTAACACTATATATATTGGTTGCCTTTTGTCTACAAAGGGGGTATTGCTTATGAAGTTACAAGTAACCAACAATTTTCCAATTCTTGGAATTTGACCTAAAACTAGTGCTGCAATCGCGGTCCATATCTGGCCTAGTTTGGCACAATGAGACTTTTAAACATGCATCTTCAACAATAAATTAAAACAAGTAAAAAGGTGTGAACTGTGTAGTCAATATTAGAAAGGATGTGTGATAATAATAGGACTGAAGTATTACTGTAGTATGCTACCGTTTTTATCTTCTATTCATTTAAGACAATAACCTGAATTTGCACTTGCATTCTCCAGCACTCATACACTGAATTGTTGGGTATGTACAAGTCAGAAACAGATAAAACCAGTTGGCCTACACTGTGGAGTACAATAGATGCATGTAAAATTTTTAAATGAAGGCATGTGACAAAATATATCTAAATTTAAAAATGCATACCTTAATCGAATCTGGACGGAGGTTTGAACAGTGACACTCAATTAATGATTCAAAATTGAAATTACCCGATTGATTTAAAAGGATTCGAATAGGAAGTGCCGGATCTGATAGAAATCGAACCTGAACAAGACCCATAACCGAATAAAAATCAAACTCAACACGTATCCAAAATAAATTTTAAAAATATCCCAAAACATCCAAATTGAACAAGACACATATATTATTACACAAATATGATCAAATTTCAAATTTGTTGCACGTAAATCCTTTCTGAAATGAAAGAAGCCCATGAATCTTACAAGGATGTTTCCACAACGCAAGTATCAACAGTCAGGAACATGAAAATTTTGAATCTCCTTTCTCGTGCATGCCTTGCGGCCCATACCATACGTATGAAATTGCAAAGAGTGGTATTTTGATCTGACCACTTGTCCAGATCAGCCCAACAAGTGAGACCCATATCCTTAATTCGCTGTAGACCAGCCCGACTTTAGCCCAACAAGATGGGTTCCTAAGATGGTGTCTTGAATTCTTGGCATTATTTGCCGAGGCCGAATTTAATCGTGTTCCCGAAAAGAAAAAAAAACACTTTGCACTAGTTCAAACTTAGTGGCATGGCGAGTTTCACTTTTCTTAGTTCACTAGTTAAGTCTCTATTTTGTGAGAGCTTATAAACTGTTATATTTATAAGTAAAATACTTTTAATATTTGGTAAAATGTAAATAAACAACGTATTTTGAAACTATAAACTATTTTTAGATGAAAAACATCTACTACTCTCTCTCTACTATCAAAATAAGCTAGCTTTGATTATAAGCACAACTTTGCCAAAATTTGTTAGTTTTATAATAATAAACTAGCTATATAATGTATTATAGGTATAGCTAAATATGTAATATCAATATATTATATATATAACTTAAACCTTTATAATTTTTTAAAATTATTTAAAAGAATAACATATCATGATCACTGAGATGCAAGGAGTTGATAAGATACGCAACCATTTATTTTACCATTGGATAAAATGTACTCTCTTTGTATCAAGTCTATTTGCACTTTTATTTATTTTTACACTATTCAATATCAAATTTTGATTTATATGAACAATAATAGTATCGTGTGTGATATTGTACAGTTCGTCGTAACAAGTAGTTTTCAAATATCAACGTTTTATTTGTCGTTATTATACGTAGGTAAACATATTAACGGTCAAACATGTTTCTTGAACAGAGTGATAATAATTACAGTGCAAATAGAGTTGGGACGGAGAGAGGGAGTATGTAATCTCCAAACCACAAATAGTTGGGGCAAAGAAACCAATGCATTTTCAACCGAGTTTGCCTCTCGGTAAACATTCGAATTTTACATTCTGCGAATAATAATATAAGGTTATGGAGAAAGCTCAACGGACATTTTGAGGGAGGGCTCTTCTTCAAGTAATCAACCAAGTGTTTATTACCCGACTGTATAATTGTTGCCCAAATATTAGACGCTTCACTCCACTGTATTCCTAGCTCCATTGCCGCCAACTCCACATACAAAACTTGCTTTACCCAGTAGTACTTGACATACGCAAAATGGAAAGAGTTACTGTATTAGAATTGCGAGTTTTGAGAGAAGAGCTATTTTCAATGGAGTGTGTGTCTATATATATATATTATATATATATATATATATTGATACAATATAATTAAATAAATAATCAAATATATTTTCTGATACTCTGCAAACCTTCCTGTGAATCTTATTACTCCCGAGGGAGTAAAAGTTTACAAAGTCGTGATTCTCGTGAATGTGATGAACACTATATTTCAGCAAAGAATATGCTCTCGTGGTTATGATGCCAGATTCTCGGATCTTTCCAGATACTCCCTCCGTCCCACCACATAAAAAAATTCACAAGAAACTTGTCTAATCGTTAAACTACGTATAATAACGGTAAACAAAAAAATTACTTATGAGAAAATACTTGTAATGACGAATCCAACAATATCTTATACTACAATAATATTATTGTTTATATATGTATTCAAATATGTGGTTAAAGTTAGACAGTGAATTGTGAAATAAAGTGAAATAAACATTTTGAAATGCAATAGAGGGAGTACCATGGTTTTCATTTTTCACTAGCAACTAACTTGCACGGTCATAATGTTACGCGGCCAAGGAAAATTTAGTTATATTTTATTCTCAATTTCAACGTAATTAGATGTAAAATTTGTTCGTCTTCAATCTTATGGCTCGCTGATAGCTCTTGAACTTGCAAAATATCAGTTTTGACTTCTCTAATTTTCCAAGTCAAATTGGTTAAACTTTGAGTCTTTGACTCTAAATATTGATTAATATATTTATAATAAAAATAATATATTAGATATTATTACATTCATCTTAACATTTATTTTTTAAATATATTTTTTATGCAGAATTATTATATATAACTAGAGATATTGATGGTAAAACATAATCATTGAAAATTGTGAAAAGTAAATAGGTCAAAACTTGTGGGTCTGAAAGAGTATGTATTACAATAAAATTTAATTGTTATAGAAAGTTTAAAAATTAAGTAGGAATCTGGTGTAAATATCACTTTTGGGAGTGTTGGGAACATGGGTGAATTGATGATTCCCGATTATAAGAATCTCACGGGTCAAGAATTTGGGTCGAAAAAATTTTCAGGTTGATTTTTCTCCTCATTTTCGCGTAATGAGCACATTTTAACTACTATATTTGATGTTTCATTTTCAATACTTGATGTTTCAACTAAACATTGTGATGTTTTTTTTTAAAAAAAAAAATCAATGAAAATCATATGTTTTAAAGTTGGCAAAGTCTTGGGAGAGACTGTCTTTCTATAGGCTTATAGAAAGACGGGGTTTAATTAGAATAATAAAAGGTAAGAGGTTTTAGTTGCAATATCAAAATTATATTATGCAACGTGTAGTAGTTATAAAATTTATAATCCGAATCATGTAATCCGAAAATTTTATCTTTATATATTCTAATTTGCACTTTAAACCTTGATTTTTTCATGGTTTATGGAAAGACTGTCTTGTAAGAGACGGACTCTTTAAAGTTAAATTCAAATATTAAAATGTAGATCTCATGTTCACATGTTATATTTCGATACTTTATACCTTTTGACACTAGTTAGTAATATTTTATTATCTAATTTTAAATTTATATTTTAAAAATTAATTAATATCAATGTTTCTTTTCTAGGTGAAACCCAAAAACAAATCTGAGTTCTTTGAAAAGTATCAAAACAACCCCAATATTTTTGTTGAAATAATGTTAAGTATTCGTCGAATGTTACTGTTATACTCAGTTGACCCAAGACCGATGTTTAAAAACTCAAAATTATTTTGATACTTCCCAATACTCAATGTCATTTTAAAAAAATCAAAAATGTTTCACACTTATCAAGAGATTGATGATCATTTGCTCTTTATTCTTCTTCTGTTTTCAGATATTAGATTTTTGCACTTTAATACTTCTTCTTAATTTTTCAAGGAACAATCATGATACTACGAGTGTAATAAAAAAGAATCGTGATACTTTTAAATTTAGGCATAGTTTTCTTTAATAAACACATGATAAGCCTTAATTATTTGATATAAAAATACAAAAAAGATAAAGTTTTGGGAAAGACAGTATTTCCATAAATTTATGGAAAGACGAACCTTAATTATAATAATAAAAGATAAAAGGTCTTTGTTGCAATATTAAAGTTTTATTATGCAACGTGTAGTAATTATAAATTTTATAACTCGGTTCATACAACAATTTTATCTTAATTTATTCTAATTTATACTATAAACCTTGGTATTTCCATGACTTATGGAAAGACTGTCTTTTAAGAGATGGACTCTACAAACAATAATTTCCAAAAAAAATTAAAAACTTCGCACGGAATGATATATTATGAAATATAATATTCCGATATATGAGAAAATCTTCTATTAGATTGACTAATGGTTAGATCAATCATAAAAAATTATTTTTATAATTTTAACGTTAAATTATAATTATTTATGTGTTAAGATTCATTTTAAAAGGTTTCATAATTATAGGCATTTCATTCCAATAAATAAAAATAAATATCAAATCATTCTATTAGTCATACTCCCTGCATATCAGACTAAATTGCACAATAATCATTATCACGGTATTTAGGAAACATATTTGACCGTTTATATTTACCTACTACGTAGGTATAATAACGGCAAACAAAAAGTTGATAATTGGAAACTACTTATTATGACGAATTCAACAATATTATACTCCTTCCGCCTCACTCAAATGTTCCTACTTTTGATTTTCGTTGTCTCAACCAAAGATTCATATATTTTGACTATTTTTTTATTTGGGCTAAAATTTGTGACTAAAATTTGGTCAATTCATTTCAATTTTCCATCTTTACCTGAAATTTAACCACATCATCATGTATACATGCCCGTGCAAAAAGGTGATATGAACATTTGGCTGGCACGAAGGTAGTATATACTCTCTCCGTCCCAGTATATGTTGCATCGAATCTTTTTCACGGTATCCAAGAAACATGTTTGAGTGTTTATAAGTTTAACTATGAATAGTAACGTCAAATAAAAAATGATATTTAGAAACTATTTATTACGACGAGTCCAAAAATATCACATAATAATATTATTGTTTATATATCTATTCAAATATGTGGTAAAAATTTGTCAATGTTGATTGTCAAATAATAAAAGTGCACCTTATGCTGGGAAGAGGGAGTAATATTGTTGTTCATACATTTATTCAAATATACAATCAAATTTTAATAGAGAGTATGTATAGTGCCATAAAAGTAAGTGGATAATTTATTTTGGGACGGAAAAAGTACTAATATAAAATTATCTCGTTTAATGGTTAATCGGTATAAAATGACACTATTGATATATTTTTCAACTTAAACAAAACATAAAGGCGATTCATTTAAAATTACATCTAAATTGAAAGTTGAAAATATAAAATCTAAACATGTATTTGATCCGAACTCCACCCCTGCTCCTTTATACTCCGGAGTAAATAGTTTATTACTCTTTCTTTATTCAGGTTTTTTTTTGGTGTAAATTCTACTCCTCAGGTTTTTTAATATTGAAACCCTTTCATTTTTTGTTTGATCTTTTAATATTGAAACCTTCTTCCTTTTTTTTGTGCAAAATTATGATCAATTTCATCTAATTAATTTACTTTTTACTCTCCTCATACATTCTCTTTCATTCATTTTACTCTTTAAAAAGTGTTAATGGTTGAATGTCAATATTTCAAAACCAAAGGTAGTACTCATTTTCTTCACACTCGTTTATTTGACTACCAAATGTAGTACTATTCCTTTCGTTTTATTAGATGTGACACAGTTTTCTTTTATGGTATAATTCTTCCAATTCATCCACTCATTATACTTTTTTTTCCCTACTAAATTAAATTTCATCTAGTCATTTCATTCACATAAATTCAAGTATCTAAATCTATAGTGCGACATACAACAAAACGGGGATACCCCTTCCGTCCCAACCAATTTTGCACACTTTGACTTTCGTTAGTTGACTCCGAAAAAGTTTGATCATTAATATCTATAATTGTGTGTAAATACAATTTGTGAAAAGTTGATATTTTAAAAATACATGTTATTATGAATCTAACAAAATCACATACGATAATATTCTTACTTATTTATCAATTTAATTTCGAGGTTAAAGTTAAGTAATTTAGATTAAATAAATAGTTAAATTGCAGATTTGGGTGAGATGAGGGGGAGTTGTATGATCTACAAAACACTTTATGTAAATAATAATACATTCATGAAATATTGTTTCATGTTGAACCTGCAGGTTGCAGCATTCACCTAAAAGCTCCCTACACGTAACTGCGTAAGGATCTTCCAATATTATCGCAATAATTTCATAAACCAGATTGTTGAAATATTAATAGTCCGTCTCTAAAAAAATGATTTTTCCATAAATCATGGAAAGACCAAGGTTTAAAGTGTAAATTATAAGAAATGAAGATAAAATTTTCGGCTTGCATGAACCGGGTTATAAAATTTATAACAACTACATTTTGCATAATAAAACTTTAATATTCAAACAAAGACCTTTTATCTTTTATTATTCCAATTAAACCTCATATTTTCATAAGACTATGGAAAGACCGTTTTTCCCAAGACTTTGCCAAATATTAATTAAAAAGGATTAAAATCATAATAACTGTTTCAGACAGCCAAGACAATGTAATAAAAACGTAAAACTAATCCAAGCATTCACAACTGAGAAAATCTCATGTTAATTAGATGGGTTAGAAAGTCTCATGTTAATTATAACTGTTTTGTATAATACAATGTATTTTAAAATAATTCAAAGTTATTAAAACCTCGTTATTATAAATAAAAACGAATATCAAATTGCCATAATAATTATATAAATTATAAAATAACCTAGTTTAACGATTAATCGGGTAATAAAACAAAATTTGTGTTTGCAGCTGGGGTTCACAATTATTATAATCTAAATCAAACGAAGCATATCCGAAAATATACTTGATTGCCATCCGATTCCAACTAAACATAAAGCTTATCCAAAAACGAGGTGGCCTAAATATATAAATAATACAAAGATAGGGGCCATCTTTAGTTCAATTCTAACCTAGGATGTCAACCCAAGTTCTATACGAAAGGCCATTCTTACATTCTACGGTGGCTCTGTTCCTTGAACATGTCGCCCTTGAATTTCATTTCTAGATATTCAGACCCCTTTAATTTTGTAGGTTACGTCTCTAAGTTGCATGGTTGTCGATAAAATGGATTTTAATAATAGATTTGGGTGTTTAAATAGATTATCCATAAAGATTTGGTTAGGTGTTTTCCTTTTTAGTAATGACAGTCTCAAATAATGTGGGAGCAATATGATTACCGAATTTGTGAAATGGACCCTATTATCTTTGAAGTGGTCTCCAGGGACTCAATCTAAACTTTAGGCGGGAACCTATTTTTAATATTAAAATTTTAAAAAATAAAATACAAAAAATCAATATGATTATCGAACTAAAAATTATAAACATCAATTATAACTAGCAAAACATTAATGGAAAATCATAAAACATCAACTAAAAAATTGGAACAAAAAACATTTTAAAAATTAAATAAAAATCAACAAAAAATTAAAAATTCATCAACTATAACTAACAAAACATCAACTGAAAATAATAAACATCATAAACTTAAATTTAAAAAAATCAACAAATCTTAAACTATCATTTTTGAATAAAAAAAATTACAAGCATCAAACTACATTACCCAAAAACTAATAATTATCAATTCCTATCACCTATATAAACTTCACCATGAATGAAAAACGTCAACATAATAAAAAAAACACTGCAAAACATTAACCATATCACAAAAAAACTACAAACATCAACTCATATCACCTAAAACTCACCTACAAGGTGAACAAATCAATATGAGAGGGGGAAAATCTAAAAATATCAACCCATTTAACCCCAAAAAACTACAAAACATTGATTTATATCAATTAAAACTCACCCAAAAAATGAAAACCCCGAGAGAAAAAAAAACTAGAAATATCAACAAATAAAGCGACGATACTTCAAAAGTATAAATTATTCACTCTGAAAATAATAAAATAACAAAAAAAATATAAACTACAATATCAACATATATCACTCAAAAATTACAAACATCAACTCCTAACAACTAAATCTCATCCGGAAAATGAAAAGCATCAATATAAGAAAAAAGACACTACAAACATAAACTCAAACCTCAGCCGAAAAATGAAAAACATCAACATGAGAAAATATTTTTTAAAAACTACAAATATCAGTCCATATCACTCAAAAAAATTACAAAACACCAACTCATATCAATTAAACCATACCCAAATAATGAAAAACATCAATATATAGAGAAAAAAATTACAAATATCAACCAAAAAGTTACAAAGCCTACAATACCTCAAAAATAAAAAGACTAAATTGTTTATTTGGTCCCCAACATATATTTGAATATAATATTTTGGCCTCACTCCCAATACTGCCCCTATTCGGCCCTTAACATTTTGAAAATAATTTGTTTGGGCCCCAAAGTGGGTTTCAAGGTGGTTTTGGGGACCAAAAGATGGCATAAAATCATATGTTAGGGACCAAAAAATTAATTAAGTCTACCCAAAACCACCTTGAAAACCACATTGGGGCCTAAACAAATTATTTTCAAAATG
>JAULKM010114800.1:0-39206 GCA_032355605.1 Rubia tinctorum | reverse complement strand
GGTTTGACCACAAAATGCTGCTCTGAGCTCTCCTTCATCTGCCTTATAGGCATGATGCTGATTCTTGATGGTGAAAAACAACTGTTTCTTTACACACTGTTGAAACTCCAATCACTTGTAGATTTTAGCCTAAAGGGGGAAACCGAAGGATGAAAACCATGTCATTGGATTAACCCAGGTGGGGAAATACCTAATACAGAAAATGCTGATGGTGAATCCATTCTCACACGCAAAAGGGCAGTAAATTCAAGCCTTATATTGGAGGCTACAGAAATTATTATTCTTCTGCAAAAACCAAAAGACCCTCAGTTTCTTACACTTGTTTCATCAACCTAACCAAACCATCAACATTTCCAACTCAAATTATTGAAAAAAGATGGCAACCATATATCATTCTAACAACAACAAAAGAAGGAAACAACATCGTCAAACCTTAACGTTCACAAAACCATAAAATATGGGAGGAAAAGAAAATAAAGACAAGAACCAAGAACCAAATCCTATTAGAGGCTTCCGAGTTGGAAACCCAAGATTTCTTGAAAAAAAAGTGGATAAATTCAAGAACACAATAGATAGGGCAAATGTCCAGGAGACAAAAACCATTCCCTCGCCTTGTCTGCTAACCAAACAAAACAAATTTGAGAGAGAAAAATCCAAAGAATAGAGACATGTCAAGGGTTTTTGATAAGGAAAATGGGTAGTAGTCCAAATATGACTGCTCAAGAAGAGAGAATAAAACACGCCTAGAAAGCAACAAAAGTCACAAGCACATATAAAAGGAATAAACCTTGAAAACTCATCTATAACATACAACATAAAACATGGCCCAACTTCTCACTGCTTCATAGAAAATGACACTCCCCAAGAATATAAATTATGAATATACCACCGTGCATTTTCAATTTTCATACATACATCAGAAGAAAAGGAGCCCCAAAGCTTCAAAGAAATGAACTTTTTCCAATCTTGAACCAAAACAAGAAACTCAAAAAGGAGAGTTTTTAGTGGGATACAAACAAAAGATGGAATTTTGAAGAGGAAGGATCATTTTTAAACACATGCAAACGTACAACTCCAATCTCTTTATCACGTGAAATCCTCACTTTTTTCCCTTCATCTTCATGACTTCATCCTCCTAGAAGCTAGAATGCAGCATTTGAGAAGAACCATATAAACAAACAAAGCAAGAACAAAAGGGGAATTTTCAACCAAGTTTTCAACCAAATTGCCCATTAATCCATACCATAAAATTGTACATCATGCCAATTATGCCTAGTACAATATATCACATCGACTCCAAATCATCAATATGTTTTTTTGACATATATGAATACATCCATTACACGTACAAAATACAAATAGCAGCCCCAAAAAGAAAGAAAAAAATTACCTGAAATTAAATTTCTGAGAAAAAAACTATATCAGTTTCCTCAAGAAGAACCTGAGCCTCTCGGCGAAGTCACCGGAAAAAGTGGCAGCAGCCGAGGCTCCGACTCCCTCGACGTCATCGACGGTGAGGGGTGAAAATAAAACCCCTTTTCGATATTGCTTTCTCCTCCAAACTACTGCTATTACTACTCGACCCGCTTTGCGGGGACCTGTTAATGGGTCGGGTATGAGAGGCGTGACCGGGCTGAGCGCTAGCGACGGGAAATCCAGGAGGCTAGGCGAGAGAAACTCCCGGGGCGAATGGGAGGAGAAAACGGGTTAGGTCACGAGCCCCGGAGCCAACAGGCTGAGCTTGAAGTTCTTGAGGCTGTTTCGCCGTTCGAACAGCTTCTTGGTGGCGGCGTTCTTGATCGGCGAGATGGAGTGGGATTGTGGAGTCAACGAAGAAGAAAGACGAGAAACACATTTGGCAAAACGCTGCGTTTTTAGTGAAAGCTTTTTGCAAGCGAAAATTTACTGTAGAACTGGGATTCTCCCTTTTATAATATAGTAGATTATACTCTCAGCATATGAAAAGTTAGATTTGGTGATCAGTATCCTTTTGTGTCATGCATCACCAATTGGCAACTTTTTTTTGCCCAAGAGGCAATGGCCCCAGATAGTAACCAACATTTTCTTTATAACCTTAATGTCTTTGGAGTTAATGATCAAACTTTTTTTATCCAGGCCGAGTTCGACTCTCTGTACAACGTTTCTTGTTGCGCTAGACAGTTCTATCCATGCCATTTTTGTTTTTATAAAAAATCTCGCTTCATTTGGTACTGTCTCACACAGAAAGATGAGATGCCGCATGACTCACACAATAATGTGGGGTGAGCCTCCAACTGCGAGTCCACACTATGATTGGTGTATAGGACTAGAGAGATCCATAATAATGCAACAATTCCAGAGGAAAAAGGAGAAAGGGAGAGATGAATCCCAGCTGCACCTGACCGAGCAAAGAGATCTGACCACTTCGTCTAGCCAAGTAGTTATCCATGCCGGTTGATGTTGTGCATGTATGATAATTAGGGACCTCTTATTTGAAAGGAATTAAAGCAAGTCAACGATGTCAATTTTGATTTTATAATTTTCATTGATTTTATGAAATTTATAGTCAATAACTTTCTTATTTATTTGTTAGAATAGGATTTTGATGATAGAGATTTTTTTTATTTGTAGAGAAAAAAAAGGAAATGAAAATTTATGCAATCTTATTAATTTAGTTCACACTACTCAACATAGTTTTAAAATTTTAAAATTTCAGGAACAATCCAACCTTATGTTTTCGACCAAAAAAGAACTTTTAGTATCGGAAAAAAGTACAGTATTAATGACTCAATCTTATTGTCACATCTCCAAAATGACATCCCTGCCAGGTTGAAAGTCATGTTCGGAATGCTTTCCTGACTCACGCTAGAACTCAATAGTAGTAAATAAATCATTAATTTATCAAATTCAACCGTTACATATTATTATTTGAATTTATTTATAATACAACATGTGATAATATTTCAACATAAATCTATATTTACATACCCGAATCCAATACAAACTACCTACGTCAGTTGTCGCACGTCACAACTCACCAATGTCTGATACGTTTGGGCCGAGGAAAAATAAGATTTTAACATAGTGAACTTATTGCTCAGTAAGGTTACACTAATAAATAAGCGACTACTAACATAAATATAGTAAATATATCGCACATATCCAACATAAACTATAAGCAAATAAAAAGAACAATAAAAATCATAATTATAATAAACAATTTGAATTAAAATAATAATAAGCAGTTAAAGTGCACATATTAAAAAGGATAAGGGTGTAGTGTGAATAAGATCATGAATACTCTATGTAAATATAAGCACGATTTACTATTCATCCTACCATGAGGAATACCAAAAGAGCCAGTAATATACATTCGTTAACCATGCCCAACGAGAGAGTAAGAAGGTCGAGTTCTTATACAAATAAATCTCGAGATTACCAATCAGGACCTTTTTAATTACCTAGTCACACGACCAAGTCCAATACTTGCTCGCGAATTTTGATAACTATGAAGGGTTGAGGGTCCCCTATAATGCACATGTACAAGAAAGTGTATGGTTTGGTGTGATTAAATACACAATCGTACCACCGTAAAGTCAAGTATATTCAGATAAGGCACGATGAGATAAAGTATATCCCATCCACATTTATAACATGCTCAAAGTATAGAATATTAATCAATTAAATAATAATAAAACATATAAAGGGTTTTACTAATTTAAATTGAATAACCATATATCTTTTAATGGGAAATCTCACAAGATTCGATATGTCCTCCTGAAAAAATGTCTGCATTCTAATAAATTTAAGCAGTGGCAGATCTAGAAATCCTTTTTCATTGGCGGTACCATCTATCTATATACTAAATAAGCTAAGGGAAAAATACATTTATAACCCTAACTTTTACCTGAAAGGACCAATATAACCCTGTAATTTTAGAAAGTACTAATTTAACCATAACTAATTATTGTATGTGCCAATCTAACCATGACTTTCAAAAACTTCGTGGCGATATAGCCAAACTTACTAATTCTTTCGTTGACCCATGAAATTCCGTCAATGACAAGAAAGTGGAATAACGAAAATACCCTTAACTAAAAGTTAAAAAATTGGTACCTATAATACCCTTGATTTTATTTTTCTTCACTGCCGCTACTCCACCGGGACCGCTGCTCCACCGCTGTCTGACTCTTCTTTTGTCGCTGGAAAACTCCTCCGCCGCTGACACCTTCGCCACCACCCTTCCAAAAACTTCACTTGATATAAATCTCCTTGCGAATACAGTGTATCGCGGATTTTTTTAGAAACACTCTTAATGAAGATTTTTTGAAGCACCATCTTGAAATTGAGAAGACACCGACAAATTCTAGTAAAGCACACAACTTTAGGAACTTCACTAACACAATGGAATAATTCACATGAACCCAAGCACTAGTTGCATAAATCGCTCACTAACTAGCACACATGATTAACTCACATATTTGAAAGATATTGCCAACTTAATTAACCCGAAAGATCAAGTATTAGTGAAACGCTTGCAAGCAAAGAGTAATAACTCAAAATATGATTGATTAATGTATAAGGTAAATAAACTGTTGAAAACCATCCCCTATGTATAGTACATAGGTATGGTCTTTAAAATACGAAGAAATCAAGGATTTCGTAATTACTGTCAGAAATTGGAATGACTTATGGCAGTTTTAAAAAATTAAAACCATATCTAACTAAAATATATAATTATAATTAAAACTTAATATTATAAATCCTAAAACAAGGCATAGCTGAAATTAAACCCTTCCAATGTAACAACCCAAATCTACGACCCACTTGCTCAACGCAAGTATCAGGTCCCACCTGTACGCGTTACCATAATCCAGGTGGTCGGATTACTTAAATGCAGTAACGAGCAAAAAAAAATATTTTGCTTCAGAAATTTAGAAAATTCAAAACCGAACTTGCTATTAAAGTGAAAGTCTTAATACAATTATTTAGACTAGAGTTTTAACTAAAGTACATGCAAAAGTTCTAAAGGATCCAGTAAGGATCTGTTTTACATTAATATTTTACGTAACTATAATACAACCTAAACCAAAAGATTCTAAAGGTCCTTCCAAGATCCTTCCTCAAAAGAAGTAAAGGAAGCATTGTACTTCACTCTAATCGCTCAGTTACACCTGTTAGGGTTGTTTAAACTAGGCTAAGCTCGTTGCTTAGTGAGATTCCATCGCCAATAATTACCAAGTTGTATTTAGTGAACACATACTGCAAATAGCCACACAAATCCTAGCACATAGTAAAAGGATACGGGTGGGTTATACCAAGACGCAGTCAAGTTCCTATATGGCTACTGTGACTGACATCAGGGCATAAACCCTTCAGTGGTGTCCGAAGGCTATCACGATCCATAAATCCATATTCATCAACCATGCCCAATATGTTCAATTACAAACTCGTATCAGTTCAGTTGGTTATGCTAGCATACCATAAATGCCATAACTAGCCGATCTAGTCGTACGGTTTGGTCAATAACATTCCCCGCCGAACTAAACCGAAATCCAATCGCGTCGCGGACACCGATAAACAGAGACAAGTAATCAAGTAGAACGAACTCAAATTTGATACAGCAAGATAAAGTACAAGCCGGTCATCCACATATAATCAGTAACTAAATTCACAGAGTATCATAATAATTGATCACAATATGATAAAGTGCATGCCGTACTTAATTATTATGAAGCAAAATAATATATAAATGAGATTGTTTGGGTTTCATTTCACTATTATATATGTACAAAATTCGTTGAGGGTGGGGGTTTACAGTCTCCCCCCTAATGAATTTCGTCCCTGAAATTTAAATATTCTTCGTTAATAGCTCTAAATATCTTTTCCTCGTGCTTGCTTGTCCTTCCCAAGATGCTTCTTACACTTTATTATTTTTCCTTTTCCATAAAACTAAAATCATTACGGCCTAGTACGTTCGCTTCAGTTTCCTTGTACATCAGTTTATCATTCCACACTAGATCCTCATGCGTTACCATATGCTCAAGGTAAGAGAGGTATTTCTTTAGGAAGGATACTTGTAAAAAAATGTAATTTTCTTAGTTGGTTAGGCAAGTCAAGTCGAACGCAACAAGTCTGATTCCCTGGGTAATCTCAAAAGTACTAATATACCTTGGACTTAACTCTCTCTTCTTAATATGTCGAACTAGACCATTTTGATGGGTTATTTTCAGTAATCCGATCACCAACTTCAAACTCCTAATCTTTCCTTCAATGGTCCTCAAAACTCTGCAGTCGATTTTAAACCCATTGAAGATGTTACCTATTATCTTAACCCTTTCCATGGATTCCTCAACCTAAGGTATACCAGTTAGTGGGAGAAAATTTTATTTAATAATTTTTCTTTTCAATTTCCTCCCAAAAGAGGAGGTGTCCAACACAATAGTTTCATACACCTTTTATAACCTTATTATTTCTCTTGTATTAGAGTGACGTCGAATATTCTAGAGAATACTCAACATGTATCGATAGAAAATAAGACAAATTAGTCAATCTATTGCCTATCACCCGAATCGCGTCATAATCCTCTCTCATCTGTGGTGATCCAGACACAAATTCCATTTTGAGGTGATCCTACTACCACTTAGGGACTTTTAGGGGTTTGAATAGCCCAGATGGTTTCTGATGCTTCATTTTCCTTTTTTAACTTGTAATCATACTAAGTATCGTGCCACAAACTCCACCATGTCCTTCTAATGTTTCCCTAACCATACTTATGGTTCAAGTCCCTATACATTTTGGTTTCTTCTTCGTGTTCCGTATGTATTGGACCGATGAGGTTCCTATAGCACCTGTTTTTCATACCTCTACATGTCAAAACCCCGTCACCCTCAAGTACAAAGTTCATAACTATGAGCTCCATCCTATTTACTAAGGACTCGTCAGATCGTTAAGCCACTCTTCCCCTTATTCGGTAAAGTAGCATGTACTCATAAGTTAGAGAATTCAATTCGGATAGGTTTAACTTCATAGTTCCAACTTTAAGATAAACCTCTGTCTCCCTCATCATAATATGTTCCAAATTCCTTTGCTTAAGGCTTTTGCTAGCACATTTGCCTCACAGGGTGATAATTAATCACAAAATCCTAATTTCCTAAAAATTTCCTACACCGATGCTGGCACACCTTCAAGTTTTTTTAGAGAATAGGTACTTCTGATTCTAATGGTCTGACTTTATCTCAAACGTAACTCTCTATATAGATAGTGTCGCCATTCAAAAATGCAAACACTACCGCGACGAGTGTGAGCTTATGTGTGGGTAATTCTTCACATGGGCTTCAACTTCCAGGAAGCATAGACACTCGCATGGACTTTTCACATCAACCCTAACCCAAGTTATTCCCCTTTAAACTGATGTGTCAGCTTATTCATGATATAAGTCAACATTCCAGTTGCCTCTAGCAAATCATTTTCGGTCCATGATGCTAACAATGATCGATGGGGGTGACCTTTTATGTCCTACATCTACTTTAATTCGAGGTTTTCCCGAATGGCATTAATTAACTTTATTCGTGTGACAATTTAATAGGGAAGGGTTGTTACGTTTTAGAAGACCAGTAATGCCGAGGATAACTTTATAACCTTTTTAAGGTAGGGCATTTGAGTTTATTGGTAACATGACTAGTAATAGGGTAAGTCATTGGTGGGATTATTAACTTCTAACTTATAAGGTAAGTCATCTACCTTGTCTTTCAGATATACAAGAAATGAATAACTAGAAAATGATCGAGGGGAACTCGGATCAATAAAAACCTTAGCTGGGTTAACTGTGGTGGAGAGGGTACCTTTAATGACCTTTGTCAAAACAGAGTTCTCATCATTCTCTAAGGCGTAAAGTCAGCCTACACAAGTGGCATACCACTTCCACCAGCTACATCTTTCAGAACCAAATTGATCATTCACGACTTTAACCAAGTGGTTGAAACGAGGACCTCTTCTGAGGCATCGGGCACTTCGTTATCATATGCTCATAATTCCCACATTGCAACGTCGCAGACAGCCATTTTTCTCTTTCTAGCACCCTATTCTTTATATATTCCTTCCTCACAGTACGTGCTATGGACTTGAGGTGATTCTTTCTGACAACTACAAATACTTGGACCACGTCGTATGGTCTGAGGTTGGGGTACATCTCTTCTAATTAGAATATAGAAAAACTCATCTGCCTCTTATCCATATATCCTTGGGTCGGAAGTTTCAAATCATTTTTTTTCACCCAATTTTGGCTACTTAGTTAACTAATCCGCCATTGAACCTTGACGTCTCCCTGATCTATCATTGGGTTCTTATCTCTAGCTTGCATGATCACCACAGAATGTAAATCCCCAGAACCTAGCTTGCATGATATTTACTTCAATAACTATTTTATGTTTTTACAAAAGTTATATACTACTAATTTAGGCTCTCTAGATTCTATTCTCAACCAACCTAGATCCTTCAGTGGATTCACATTTTTATTGCGTTTAGTACAATGTAGGTCCATTCGTAAGGTCAACCAGAAGTACATTAATACTTTGATTAATTCACTAGAGCTTTAACTATGTGACTCAACCTTTCTCATGGTTCCCTACGAGTTCTTCCATCTATTTGTACAGGACTCGGATGCCACCTTGAGTCTGAGTCATGTCTTGTATTATATATCCTGCAGCTCTAGTTCCTATGTCTTGGTATTCCTTATTTGATCGTGTACTATGTTAATCGCGCCGTTCTAACCCCATTTTCTTTAGCATATCTATTACTGACTCACTAGGATAAAGATTCCAGTGATTAAGTTCTTTCATTCCCCAACCAAGGTTTACATTACCCAATTAGGGTCGGACACTTGTTTGATATTTTGGTTAAGTTCTGTAGGAGTTTAAATTTACTACATGTAACGGCCTAATCGTGTTGTTATGAGGATTCAGATGGTGATTAGTACTTTATTGTATTTTATTGGGGTTTAAAATTTTATTTTATTAATTAGCGACCTTTGAATTTAAATTGAGAACCTGATTCAAACTTTGGGTTGGCCATCCCCAAGTGATTCAAAGGTTTTCTCAGTTCAAATAAATAGGCCACTTTCTTAGTTTTATTAATTTTAATTTTAATTTCATATTTTAATCCAATAATCCCTAATTGATTAGTTTTTTATAAAACGTCTTTGCTTCTTTTTTTTAACTCTCTTGAATAGTAAATTTTATATTTAAAACATCTCTTCCTAGGGAGTATACGTCAATGATTTTACTCTTATATTATTTCCCCTTGATAGGTTCCCAGAGTCCTAACCCAAAATCAAATCATGTACTTCTATTTGATAGGCTTGGGCTAATTTTGGAGCAATCTCGAAATAGTGTTTATAATTTATTAAGTTTAAATGGAGTCTTTTATTAAGGTATATTTTGATTCAGCCTTTACTTGATTTGGGAAAGCTCTGATACCACATTTGTAACACCCCAAATCTACGGGTGGGTTATGTCAAGACGGAGTCAAGTTCCTATATGGCTACTGTGACGACATCAGGCCATAAACCCTTCAGTGGTGCCCGAAAGCTATCACGATCCAAAAATCCATATTCGTCAACCACGCCCAATATGTTCAGTTACAAGCTCGTATCTGTACCAATTGGTTATACTAGCATACCAGAACTGCCACGAGTAGTTGATCTAGTCGTACGGTCCGGTCAATACCGTTTTTTGCCGAACTACACCGAAATCCAATCGCGTTGGGGACCCCGATAAACACAGATAAGTAATCAAGTAGCACAGAGTCAAATTTGACAGTGCAAGATACAGTACAAGTCAGTCATCGACACATAATCAGTAATTAAATTCACATAGTATTATAATTATTAAGCACAGTATGATAAAATATACGTTGTGCTTAATTATTATGAAGCAAAATAATAAACATAAAATGAGCATAATATTTATAAACATTTCATACATTATACAAAATTCTCAAATAACACATTTAAAATTAGCATGCATAAATGACATTCAATCATAAATTTTAATTCAATTCGTACTAGAGCGATGAAACACCCACTTTAATTGGACGTAATTTCTATGTTTTGATCCATCACAACTTCATCGTTTTTGTTCGACCGCCTCTTTCCCTGAAATCTGAATCTTTCTTGTGAAGGGGAGGATTTATATTGAAGAAATCAGAAACCTCCCCTTATTTATACTCCATTCTCGGCCTAAAGGCCTCATTTCCTTAATCCAAATGGGACATGTGTCTCGTTTTGAGTACATTATGACAAGGCTTATGCCTTTTCTGTTCTTGGTTTAGTTAGGAGACACGTATGTTCATTTCAATAGACATGATGGTCATTGTTGGTTTTGTTATATAAATCCTTCATTTAGTAGCTTATTTAGATCTTACGGATTTTAGGTCCTACGAGAATTCAGATCCATTTTTGTGAGTTTTCATTTATAGATTGTAAGTAGGCACTTTGGATTTTGTAGAAGGCCTTTCATAAAAATGGTAGTGAACTGAAGGCCACGAGCTTAAATGTGATAATTTAAGGATGTGATGAAGTAAAGAAGTCAAAGTTCAGAAGACATGACTGGCACAGCCCAGGTACATTTACACGGTTCATTCCAAACCATCAATTAAAGAGACTAAGTCCTGGCATGGACCATGTAAATTTATTTAGCCTGTTCACCCAGATGGTGAGGATCCGAACTTCAGATCTCGCCCCGACAATTGTCCCGTGACCGAGCCCTCAGAAGACAAGAAGGATGACTCCAGTTAGAGGCCTGCATGCTTTTGCACCCACTGTGCATCCCCAGACGACAAGAAGTGCTCTCTAGTCCATGACCAATGTGCCTTTATATGGGCCACACACTCAGTTTGGCCGAGAGACACCTCTAGTCCACGACCTTTGTACTTTTGCATGGGTCATATGTGGCTCATGCCGTGTATTATTACAATGCCAGTGATGGCATGGTTGCTAAGGTTTATACTCTTTTTTGTGTTTTTCTAAGGTCCATTTTCACTTATTATATAAGTAGCAACTGGTCTACTAAGGTTAAAAATCACCTTAATTATTATTGTCATTTCTAATTTTAGATCTAAGAATAGATAGACAGAGAAGGAGGCTATCTCCTTTCTTTCCATTCATTTTTCCTAGTTTTGCTTATGGTATTGAATCCAATGATTGTATTGGGTTTAGTATCTCAAGTGTAGTTTAATATCTTGGGAACATATTTGTAATCATGACTAGATGTTGATTTTGTGAGAAAATTTCCCTATTTTTGTGCCAATGAACATTCATGCTCTATTTATGCTTTACATTCTAGTAAGATGTACGCTATATATGTTATATAATGCACCCGTAGATTCATGTGTCACATATCATCGTGCTAGGCTTGTCATGTGGCCGTGAGAATCTTATATTAGAGATATTGTATGTTTGGGAGTACCGGTGAGGTGAGTGCGTGCATGCTAGCTTGAGAGTACTACCCCGATTGTTAGACTCCAATATAATTGGATCGTCGTCTAATAATCATTCATGTTAGGGACATATAGTTTCTGTAATGAGGAGAAACCCTCGATAAACCCCGAGAGATGTGCATAATAGTTTTTATCGACTAGGGTTGTGTTGTAGCGACTAGAGTTATGTTAACCATATGGTAATTGTTAGATGTCAACTCCTTTGCCTATAGGCTTAGGGATTTGTGTCCATAGTGGTGTGCCCGAGACATATTTTCCTTACTCTCATATCTAACGGTTGCTATCTACGCAAGGCATTTACTACGAGAAACAAGACCTTTGACCTCGGTTCTACAAGACCTTTTACCTCATTTTTAGTATAAATTACATTTTTTCCTCCAACAAAACCAAATTAAATACTGGGGTAGTGAAAAGTACATTTTAGTATTTTTTCCTCGGTTTTGGACCGACGTAGGTAAGTTTCTTTTACTGACGTTGGTCCAAGCAAGAAGGCCGACGATAAGAGACCGTAGCTATGAATTTGCTAAGGCCAATGCCGGCATGTATAGTGACCAATATTGACCAGAGCAAGAAGGCAGACGATGAGAAAGGAAATGTTGACATTTCGTGCAGCCCAACGTCGATTTAAATATAAGTGACGTAGTAGGAGGCTGTAAGTGACATCACGCTCTGTTGTGCACCCATGTTGTGTGCATGATAATGTAGAATGATGAAAATAAGATGTCATTTTGATTGGCCGATGTCGTAGAAAAAACTAACGCCAGTTTATGCGACGTCGGTAAGGTGTCATCATTTTACCAGTTTGTGCAACATCTTGGGTTAATCATGGAGACATCAATTCTCATAAAATATTATATTATTTATTGTTTGATGAAATAAAAAATCATTTGTTGATAGCCGTTATGTGTTATTTTATATTTGATAGGTCGTGAAATGGTTAAAAATCATACAACAAATGCGGAAAAGAATTACATGTTAAAATCCACAAAACTATGAAATAAGTATATTACAAATATATGTTAGAATATATTTAAATACATAAGTTTGATATGAAATTGAAATATTAATTGTATTGAACCTCCATTGTCTACGTTGTACGACTTTAACACTGCCAGGCTAACTGGTGAAATAATAAGTATATTTATCTAGATACTGAAAGTCCATCGATATTTATATTTGTCCTATTACAACCAATCCATAGGAAACACAATTTATGTTAGAATTGGGCAGTATCCAAATGAAATACACATAATATAAGCATACGTAGATGACATTAATTTCAACTGGAAAAAGTTACTGATCTGCTTTAGTGCGACATTGTATACATGCTTTATCAATGTCACTAGGGCCAACGTATCAGTGACATCAAATTATAGATATTTTAAGCATTTCCTTGACACGTGCAACGTAAATTTTTGTTCCGTAGCATATCACAAGGGCCGATTAATAGTGACCAAGATCGCACATTCAAATTTTGTTCATGTGAAAATGTAATATTGTTCACAATCAGCCCTAATCTAGACTTTTTTTCTCACTTCTAAAAAACATGGCAACATCTTGGCAGTACACACACTATACACTATATAACAAGTAACACCATTATCATATTTTATGAAAATATTCAATATTTGTTCCATAAGGAAAAAAATAGAAAATCACTAAAACAATTGGTATATAAACATAGAATAGGTGAAAAACTACCTCAATTAATTTCAACCTGTAGATGGTCCATCCTCACATACTTGTTTTATGTTTAAGAGAAGCAATTTGATTTAGCACTTTAAATGTTAGAATGGTGTGAAATGGAAAGGATGTCGTGGAGTTGGTTTTGGAGGAAGTGTTCCGGAGATGTGAAATGGATGTTGGCGCTGAATAATAATGAGACGAAATAGGGTTGGGGGGAATTTTTAACTCAAAATTTTTTGTTCCCGCTGAAAATTTCATGTTCACCAACGTTGGTCGCAAGTTAATTCTTGATTAGTTCAAGTCGATACACTTGCGACGTCGCACACGTTGCCCATATTGTTCTTTCTGAAAAGTGTCGTAAATGGCCCCATGTTAAGATTGCGGCCTCTTACTTGACCCATTGATGCCCAAATCAGAACAACATTATCGTGATAATGTGAATAAAAAAATGTTATCTCCAATCTTGTGTATCGACTTCTCCCACTTCATTGGAGGGACCTATCTGAAGAAAGTAAAAAGTTCAAAGGTTGTCCCAAACTCGATTTTGATCATCCCGTAAAGAAACTTTTTCATCCCTAGTTGAACTTATAATAAATGCGAGTAGTAAATAAATTGGTCTGCTTCCACATAGACCTGCGATATTTCTTCCGACAAACATTTGTCCTTTTGTTCGGGCGCAGAGTTATGATGTGTGGGGAACATGCATGGAAGTTTGAGCCATACTGTAATTTTTGCAAATTTTTGTTATATATTGCCTGTGAATAATTTGGGCCCATTCCATTGATCCCTTCATGCCCAAATCGGAACATCGTGATTGTGACAATGTGAATTACATAAGGGTATCTCCAATTTGACATTTTGACTTCTCCCACTTTCATGGAGGGACCTAAGTGCAAAAATGAAAAGCTCACCAATAGTCCCAAAATTGATTCTGATCATCTCGGAAGGGGCCTTTGCCATCCCTATTCAAACTTACAATCCCCGAAAGTGATGAAGAAACTGGCATGATCTCATGGAGACTTCCACAAGATCTTCTGACGAAACCTTACATACTTATAAGTAATCATCTACAATTTACTCTAGACCACGTATTAATGCTTTAAAAATTTTTATGGATGGGATTAACCGCAGTTTGGTAAGGCCTATAGCTAGCCAATTAAATTTATGTAATTGTTTGATTTAAAATTAGTATTATTTGCTGTTAATTTCCTATATATATATGTGTGTGTGTGTATATGTATTTATAATAAATATTTTTTTTGATTTAGTACATCCATGAGATATTGTACCACTCCTTCCAAATGAGAAGACCCCCGTTATGCTGAGTTGCGATGAGAGAGAGTGACGCAGGAACTAATCGGGGGGTGGGAAGATCAAGGCCCTATCCCTAAAGGGGTTTGGCGAGTTCATTTATAGCAACCGCCTACACATTAGGGACATATTGTTCTTCGAGGTTATAGAAGACGGGGGTTGATAGTCTTCAAGGTCATCATAATGCGACCTGATTGAGTTTATTGCAATTTCTATTCTATTGGAACTAAGACAATTCTTATTCGAATTTTTAGGTACTAATTGTAAGTCTATTTTCATGACTACCATTTTTCTAATAATTTAACTACCTTATTTGAACAATATATAATTGAGTATATGTGTGTGCGATTTGATATGTGCATGATTTAAAAAATAAATTTGAACAGTACCCTTTAACACCATTTTCTGTAGTTGTTTTAAAAATCATTGAATAAATACTTCCGTAGACCAAAATCAATCATTTTCAAACAACTTTAACCTCTAAAAGTTAACTGGAGTAAAATAAATTTTTTTGAAATGTCTTCAATCTCTAAAAGTTTTATGTTTAACATACCTACGACGTCGGTCATCGATTGCATTATATGTCGGTGAAAACGACATATAATGCGATTTTGGCAGGCATTCTTATACATCAAATGCAAAGTTGCACGCTATTGGATAAGATTAATTACATTTTTTAAACCTATTACTTTGGTTAATACATTAAGCGAGGTATAAAAAACATTATTTTCATCAGTTACTTTTTAAGCGAGGGAAAATATCTTTTAATTCGAAAAAATGAATTAACCGAGGTAAAAGAACATTTTACTTAGGTTATTTTACGTAAACCAAAATAACCAAGGTAAAAGGGGTGAATTAATAGGTCATTTTTCTTGTAGTCGTTGTTCATTTAAGCAGGGGTACGTTAGCATTTAAACGAGGAAGGAATTGCGGTATTGAAAAGGCGATCGAAGTGCTCTCCGTAATTACGGAGGCGGTGTGATAGCTCATAAGAAGGCGATGAACCTTAGTGTGACAGACATTGGGAATGCCCCGATATCATCCACACTATGTGACATAGGCATATGATATGTTTATATTTCTTACATGTGATAGAATCTAGAATAAAAGTCATTCATTGGTCATGTTGAGCAAATAATCCCCAAGGTTAGTTTACAATTATTTAATGCCTCCCATTTGCATGTTTAGTTAGATAAAATCCCCCCAATCTATGTTTCTAGCACTAGATATACCTGACATACAATCGAAGTGACACATTATTACTATCACAGGAATGACCCACTAGCACTGATTTTTCGAAAGTCAAGCACCAGATTTTGGGGGTCCAAAAAACCAGTGCCTAAGAAGGTGGTGAAAAAGTCAGTGCTAAATTGAGTACCAATTTTTCCAAAATCAGTTCAATATTAGCACCGGTTTTCATATTAACACGGGTCTAAAAAAATGGTTTTCAATTTACCACACTTTTATATGGTACCGGGTAATAAGACCAGTGTTAATTTTGGGCACCGGTAATTTTTTTGCACCGGTTAAAAAAATCGGTGTTAAAATTTGAACCAGTTTTTTATTCGCACCGGCTTTTAGCAAACCAGTGTTAAAATTTCACCGATCTTTTATTTTAAATTGCAATTGGGCGCTGACCGAAGCTGCGCGCAGCTGCTCTATTAGTTCCATTTGGCAAAAACAAAAGTAGAATTGGGCGCTGACCGCAGCTGCGCGTAACCACTCTAATACTTCACTACAAATAGTAAAACAATCTAACTATATATATATATAGCCACATCTAGCAACATCAAAAAACATTTCTACAAAATGTATGATACAAAATTAATAATCTGTAGGACTTTCCCAAAACATAAACTTGAAGAGCCGCGACTCTTGTTTGATACACACTTTACACAAGAAAAGCATCTCACCTCAAAGAGAATCTCAATAATCTTCTTCATTAAGTAGAAGCACATTCCAACCATGGTTTATGATGCAATAACAGAGTTCATATTATATTGGCAAATATACTCCTTATTATATTTGCATTCAAATACATATACAACTACATTAATAAGTCAAAACATAGCAAGTCACGTACTCTAAACAGTGTAGCATAACACACTTTTATTTCTATCAGTCGTACTACAAGATCTCTAATAGATTTAAAAAATATAACTCTCTTTCATATTGATCTCCGGTAACTGAACAAACTTCATTGTTTAACCTGAGCTCCCTAACACTACAACATTAAACAAAACTATTAAGAACTTGGTAATATTCTTTAAAACACTCCCTTCCAAGCTCTAACTTCTGATTTTTTCCAAGCTAAAATGATATTACCTATTGGAAACTCAGCATTATCATGTTTGCGCTAACATGAGCAAATAGACATTACCTACTGGCAACTCGCATTATCACCAGGTGCCAGGATAACTTTTGATTCTTTAAAAGCCTTCTAGAGAGATTCATGTCTACGTATTTTGCTAGCCACCAGCTTTATGTCGCCTGTAATAGAAAGGAATGAGATTAAATTAGAGCAAGTAACAACAGTATATCAACTGCCATGACAAAATATAATGAGAACATTGATCATTCATAGTTCTTTTCACCACAGAGACATGTAATCTCTTCTACGGTTTATACTACATCACATGATGAAGGAGAATGATGCAATAAAGAGAAACACCCAACTGTACAATTACTTATTTATTCTACTGGTAACATACTTCAAACCATGATTATAGTTGCAAATTAAGAGTCATGCAACCATATGAATGTCAAAACATAATCAGCAAAAACTAACACTATCACAGGACTGGCCCTCTAGCACCGGTTTTTCGAAAGTCTAGCACAAGTTTTTGGGGGTCCAAAAAACTAGCGCCTAAATAGCCTTTGAAACCTTTTTAGTGGTTTTTAAAACTGGTGCTATATTTATCACTGGGTTTTTTGTTTAGCACCGGTTTTAGTGCAATATTTGCACCGGTTTTCATATTAGCACCGGTCTATAAAATCAGTGTTAAATTTAGCATCAGTTTTTTTTATTAGCACCAGTTTTCTAAAACCGGTACAAATATTGCCACCAATTTTCATATCAGCATCGGTCTAAAAAATCATTGTTAAATTTACATCGGTTTATATGGCACCAGTAATATTTTTGCACCGGTTTGGCAAAAACCGGTGTTAAAATCCAGCATGGTTTTTTTTATTTGCACCAGTTTTTAGAAAATCGGAATAAATTGTCCCTGGTTTTTTATTTGGAATTGCAATTGGACGCTGACCGCAGCTGCGCTCACCTGCTCTATTAGTTCCATTTTGCAAAACAAAATTGGAAATGGATGCTGACAACAGCTGCGTGCAACTGCTATATTAGTTCAATTTGGGAAAAACAACTCTAGAATTGGGTGCTGACCGCAGCTGCTCGCAATTGCTCTATTAGTTCGATTTGGGAAACACAACATTGGATTGGACGAATCGCAGTAAAGTGCAACGGCTCTAATATTTCACTGCAAACAGTAGAATAGTTTAACTACAATTATATGGCCACATCTAGTAACAACAAAACCATTTCCACAAATTATCGGTTTTTAGTGCAATGTAATAAACCGGTCCACCGATTATACTACACAAATTCCCAAAATCACAATTCATCGGACATAAACAACAATGTTGTAGCAAAATTCCATTGAATATGATCAAATGTAATTTACTAGCTGATGTAGTATAGCAACGTGGTCAATGGTTGCCAGGATTGTTTTGACAACCCTATATAAGATACGAGAACATATTGTTTCATGGAGATGATGTGTATTGAATGTTGAGAACATTTACCTTTCATAAGGAGATACTAAGTGATGGGATATATATATATATATATATATGAACATGTACCTATCCAATAAAGGATTCAATTCCCCATTTCACATGCAATTGAGCCATCCAATGGGGCAAAGTAATTTTCGCAAAAATACGAACCCAACCAAGAGCAATGCTGCATAGTTTCTCTTTCCCTAAAGAGTGCAATCTTCTGGAAATTGCTGAAACATGTATTAAATTTAATGTTATATTACACATAGGAAAAAACAACATAAGAAAAAATACCGCAATTATGTCAATCCCATGCACTTATTTAACTATTGTTTCCATATAATACATGCAATGGTATCCACATTCCCAAGTAATACGTTGAATCTTGTGCTGATACCGAAAATAATTTGTTGAAATGGTTACGAACATGAAGTTGACATAGCAATTACAATTTTATGAGATAATACAGACATTGATGTTTATCACATTCCATGTATAGTCTGGAGGGTGGGTTTTACTTTGATCTGAATTGACGAACAGTCAATAATTTATTGCAATCCTAGAACTAATGGAAAAATATTTTTATCAATATATAAATACGAAAACATATATATGGATCCTAATAGTTGAATCAGATGTAATTTTGCTAAAGTTGGGGAAAAATTGATCAACTTACGAACGAATCAATTGAATACAATAATTTTCAGAAATATTAAAAACTCCATTTTTTGAATTTTTTGGTTTAGACACGTGGCACCACCAGATTGAGCTACGTGTCCCAATCAGGTTCAAAAAAAATTTAAAAAGGGGGGAACAGCGGGTGCCACGTGGCCCAAATATAGGGTGCCTTGGTCAACAAAATATAGTGTAGCACTCTCTATCCCCATGCCCACGTGATTCATCTAAAAAAGTCAGATTTGAGCCGGTTGGAGTTTTCCAACCCGGTCCCGCGGGTTGAAGTGATTCAGCCCTCTTTCAACCCCCCATTGTGGGGGGGGGGGGGTTGGTCCCCATTCAATCTCAATTTTTAATTCACCGCACTCTAAAACCTCCATTATACATGTTCTTATATGCCTAGTAACTTGGAAATATCACTATCTTGTCTACTAAAGTTAAAGCTGCTAGCAGCATCCTATCCTTTAATTCCTACACTAAACTACATTTCAGGAAAGACAGAAAAAAAGAAACATAAAACATTCACAGCATGAATAAGAAATCATAATAATCTCATAAATCTACAGTCATATTCTAAGTTAAAAGAACATGCATAAGGTACATTATCATGTATCCCTTTCGAAATGTGATGTGTTGCTTGACCAGTTGTCGTATTGGCTTCCCTGGACCCGGCCAATCGTTTCCTGGCGGCATTGGAAACAGACACTTGACCGAGCCTATCTCCCTTCTTCATGCTCATCGACGGGGTGTCATCGGCATCATCAGTGTCGCTAGCTTCCAACGAGGGCGGGGCCTCGTCAGTGGATGAAGGTGTGGCGGCAACACCCGAAGGAGTGGTGGAGGCCACTCTCGTCCTGCTCTGACCCATGGACAAAGTAGGCGTTGCTTTTAGAGTGGCAAAATGGGAGCGCCGGTGACTCGGTGACGGTGGTGGAGTGTTGTACGAGGTGGAGGAGCGCTGATGGTGTAAGGGTGGTGGTGGAGGGCCAATGGTGTGAAAGGGGTGGCGATCGAGAGATGGTGAGAGGGATTGAGAGACCAGAGCTGAATGTATAGATTAGGGTTTTAGCTATATACAGGTCAAGATTTCAAGGTTTAAGATTCAATGGATAAAAAACAATCAACAGTTCATATTTATTTAAATTAACTACATTTAGATTTAATTTTTTTCTTTTAAAACTCATATAGTTTTTAAATTATTATAATTTATAGTTTTCTTTAATTATTTTAATGTTAAGTCCTTTTTAAAATATGGTTTTATGCCAATTTATATTCCTTTTTAACATTGATATTTCATATTTTTAATAAATGTAATTTTAAGCGAGTAGAATCTAATAGGTCATAAAAAGTTTTGTATGTTCATAAAAATTAATAATATCAAAATTAAAAAATGTTACAAATATATATATATTTATAATAACATATACATTTTATCATATTAATATTTATAATCAAATAAAATTTTATTATTGTTGGGCAGGCTCTAATAGGTCATAAAAGTATGTATATATGGATATAAAAATATTGATCGTTAAAGGTTGATTAAGGGTTGATTCATATTTAATTATGGGTTAACAATTGATTAGTTAAAGTCAAATGTAAATTATTTATATTTACATATAGAAAGCTAAGTAAAGGGTTGACCATTGAATAGTGTTTATATAATGTTATATATTAGTGTTTATACATAAAAAGTCAAGTAAATGTTTACCATTGATTAATTAAAGCCAACTTTGTTATTAGTATTTTTAACTAGAAAGTCAAGTAAGAATTGATAATCAATTAGTTAAATTTAACTTAGTTATTAGTGTTTATATATAGAATGTAAAGTAAGATTTCTCGTTGATTAATTAAAGTAAACTTAACTATTAGTGTTTATGTATAGAAAGCCAAATAAGAGTTGATCGTTGATTATTGGTGTTTAGACGTACAACGTAAAGTAAGATTTGATCGTTGATTAATTCAAGTCAACTTAGCTATTACTATTTATACACAGAAAATCAAGTAAGGGTTCACTGATAATTAGTGAAAGTCAACTTACCTATTAGTAATTATACTCCCTTCGTTTTTCTATTTATGGCACCATATGTTTAGATATTTGAATTTAGGTGAATAAAATAAATGGATGAAATTGAATGTAGAAAGTAAAAAGCATTATGAGTGGATGAAATTGAATGAATCTTGCCAAAAATGGAAAGAGTGCCAAATAAAAGAAAACATTTATTTATAGTAAGTGTGCAATAAATAACAAAACAGAGGGTGTACTTAGTTTTGTTATTCTTGCATAAATATAGAAATAAAAAATAATTATTTTTTGGGTAAAATGTTGGAAAGCACTACTACATGTTATAGAGTTAGTTAGAGTAGATTACTTAGAAGTAAGAAACGGTAATCGAAACGGAAAATTACACCGTGGCCCAAAATTGTGTTTCCCCATTATCTATTGCTCCAAAATACATGATTTTTGTTATTCTTACCTAAATATAAAATTATTAAAAAATATATATATTTTTTTTGGTGAATTGTGGGAAAGCGCTAGTAGATGTTGCGGAGTAACTTAGAGTTGATTATATAGAAGTAAGGAAGATAAATCGGAAAGGATTACAGATATGTTCTTGTACCCGGTCGATGATAAATATTACATTACGGTTTTGGAAAATAAAATGGGGGTGTATGGGGAAGCACCACGTTCGAGCGGATTTCATTTTGGATTTACGAGTAAAATTTTAACCTTTTGCAGTTAGGTTCCTCCAAGAATTTGGAAGTGTCAAATCACGAAATTGTCGACACCAAAATTCAATTGAATAATATACAATTGTGACTTTGCGATTTGGGCATTTATGAGTGAATGGAAGGGCCTCAAAAGTCAACATTGATTATTTGTACACAATTTTGGAAAAATATACTGTGGCTCAAAATTGTGTTTCCCAAATATCCATTACTCCAAAATACATGATTTTCGTTATTCTTTCCTAAATATAAAAATATTAAATATTGTATTTTTTTTTTGAATTTTGGGAAAGCGCTGGTAGATGTTCTAGAGTAACTTAGAGTTGATAACATAGATTAAGGAAGAGAAATCAGAAAGGATTACGGATATGTTCTTGTGTCGGATCAATGATAAATATTTCGTTACGGATTTGGAAAATAAAGTGGGGGTGTATAGGGAAGCACCACGTTCGAGCGAATTTCATTTTGGAGTTACGAGTAAAGTTTTTACCTTTTGCACTTAGGTCCCTCCAAGAAATTTGGAAGTGTCGAATCACAAAATTGGCGATGCCAAAATTCAATTGAATGATATACGATTGCGACGTTACGATTTGGGCATGTATGGGTGAATGGAAGGGCCTCAAAAGTCAACAATGATTGCCTGTACACAATTTTGGAAAATTACACTGTGGCCCAAAATTGTGTTTCTCCACTATCCATTGCTCCAAAATACATGATTTTTGTTATTCTTGCCTAAATATAAAAATATTAAATAATACATATTTTTGGTGAATTGTGGGAAAACGCTAGTAGATGTTCTAGAGTAAATTAGAGTTGGTTACATAGAAGTAAGGAAGAGAAATCGAAAAGGATTACGGATATGTTCTTGTGCCCGATCGATGATAAATATTCCGTTACAAATTTGGAAAATAAAATGGGGGTGAATAGGGAAGTACCACGTTCAGGCAAGTTTCATTTTGGAGTTACGAGTAAAGTTTTTACCTTTTGAACTTAGGTCCCTCCACGAAATTTTGAATTGTTGAATCACGAAATTGGCGACTTCAAAATTCAATTGAATAATATACGATTTCAACTTTTTGATCTGGGCATGTATGAGTGAATGGAATGGTCTCGAAGGTCAACATTGATTACTTGCACAATATTTTGGAAAATTACAATGTGGCCCAAAATTGTGTATCCCCATTATCCATTGCTCCAAATAATATGATTTTTGTTATTCTTACCTAAATATAAAATTATTAAATAATTTTTTTTTGAATTGTGGGAAAGCGCTAGTAGATGTTTTGAAGTAACTTATAGTTGATTACTTAGAATTAAGGAAGAGAAACCGGAAATGATTACGGATATGTTCTTGTGCCCGATCGATGATAAATATTTCTTTACAAAATTGGAATATAAAATGGGGGTGTATAGGGAAGCACCACGTTCGGACGGATTTCATTTTGGAGTCACGAGTAAAGTTTTTTTTTTTTGCACTTTGTTCCCTCCAAGAAATTTGGAATCGTTGAATCACGAAATTGGCGTTGCCAAAATTCAAATGTATAATATACGATTGTGACTTTGCGATTTGGGCATGCATGGGTGAATGGAAGGGCCTCAAAAGTCAACATTGATTACTTGCACACTATTTTAAAAAATTACTCTGTGGCCCAAAATTATGCTTTCCTATTATCCATTGCTCCAAAATACATGATTTTTGTTATTCTTACCTAAATATAAAAATATTAAATAGTATAGTTTTTTGCTGAATTGTGGGAAAGTGCTAGTAGATGTTCCAAAGTAACTTATAGTTGATTATATAGAAGTAAGGAAGAGAAATCGGAAAGGATTACGGACATGTTCTTGTGCCCGATTGATGATAAATATTCCGTTAAAAATTTGGAAAATAAATGGGGGTGTACAAGGAAGCACCACGTTCGAGCGGATTTCATTTTGGAATTACGAGTAAATTTTTTACTTTTTGCACTTATGTCCCTCCAAGGAATTTGGAAGTGTCGAATCACGAAAATGGTGATGCCAAAATTCAATTGAATAATATAAGATTGCGACTTTGCGATTTGGTCATGTATAGTTGAATGTAAGGGCCTCGAAAGTAAACATTGATTACTTGCACACTATTTTGGAAAATTACACTGTGGCACAAAATTGTTTTCTCCCATTATCCATTTCTCCAAAATATATGATTTTTGTTATTCTTACCTAAATATAAAAATATTAAATAATATTTTTTTGGTTAATTGTGGGAAAGTGCAAGTATATGTTCCAAAGTAACTTATAGTTGATTACATAAAAGTAAGGAAGAGAAATCGGAAAGGATTACAGATATGTTCTTGTGCCCGATCAATGATAAATATTCCGTTACGGATTTTGAAAATAAAATGGGGGTCTATAGGGAAGCGCCACGTTCGAGCGGATTTCATTTTGGAGTAACGAGTAAAGTTTTTACTTTTTGAACTTAGGTCCCTCCAAGAAATTTGGAATTTTTGAATCACGAAATTGGCGACACCAAAATTCAATTGAATAATATAATAATGCGACGTTGCGATTTGGGCATGTATGGCTGAATGGAAGGGCCTCGAAAGTCATCATTCATTATTTGAACAGAATTTTGGAAAATTAAACTGTGGCCCAAAATTGTGTTTCCCCATTATCCCTTGCTCCAAAATACATGATTTTTGTTATTCAAACATTTATATTTATATTTTTATTAGGTCAAAAGAGGTTGATCGTTGATTAATTTAATTCAACCTACTTATAGTAAAAGTCAACAAAGGAAGTGAACGATTTTGAAAGTTAAGAAAAATAATAATTTTGCTTAGAGCGGCTGCGTGCAGCTGCGCCAATCTCATGATATTTTTGGCAAAAACATTTTAAAAATTTACCATTTTTTTGGAAATTTTGGCGAGAAGATTGAATTTTTAAAATATTTAACACCGATTTTGTCATCGGTTTTTAGAAAACCGGAGCTAAATATTATTAAAACTATGTGGTTAACCATTAATTTGTTAAAATCAAACATTTTATTGTATTTATATATACTAAATCAATTAAGGGTTGAACGTTAATTAGTTAACGTCAAACATTTTTATTCTTATTTATATATATTAGGTCAGTAATGGTTGATAATAGATTAATTTAAATAAATTTAGCTATTAGTTAAAGTCAACAAAAGAAGTAAACGATTTTGAAAGTTAAGCAAAAATATAATTTAGCTTAGAGCAGTTGCGCGCAACTGCACCGAGCTCATGAAAATTTTGACAAAATGTTTAAAAATTTTGGCAAATGTTTTTGAAACATTTGGATGGAAGATTGAATTATAAAATTTTGAAAATATTTCCGGGAAGAATGAATTTTAAAATTTAGCACCGATTTTTTAAATTAGCATTGGTGTTTGAAAACAGGTGCTAAATTTTGGCGAATATTTTAAATTTTAAACTGATGCTAAATTTTAAATCGGTGCTAAATTTTGGCATCGGTTTTTTGAAATCCGACGCTAAATTTTAAAATTTTGGCAAATCTTTTAAAAAAATCTCGCGGGAAGATTGAGTTTTAAAATTTTTAGCACCGATTTTTTGAAAATCAGTGCTAAATTTTGGCTTTTTAATTTTTTTTGTGGGGGGATTAAATTTTAAATATTTTAGCACTGATTATTTTAATTAGCACCAATTTTTTTAAAACTGGTGCTAAATTTTGACAAATTTTTTGTGGGAAAATTAAATTTTGAAAATTTTAGCACCAATTTTTTTCACCATTTTTTAAAAAACCGATGCTAATTTAGCACTAGTTTTTTTAAAAATTAACACCAATTTTCAAAAAACCGGTGCTAATTTTTTTAAAATATGTGCTAATTTACCGATGTAAAAAACTGGTGCTTGAGGGTGTCTTCTGTGGTTGAGATTGGTTGATGGGTATTGTAAATATCTTTTCTTGTTTGAATTTAGAATTTTTTCAATTACAATTGGGATTTATTTTTGATTTTATTGTGCCATGTAATATTTACAACACGGATATTTTAATGTTAAAGAATATAATAGACGTGTATGAGTAATTGAAATTACTAGTGCAAAACAAACCATTAATGACGTGAATGAGCTAGCGGCATTTTTTATAAACCAGCTCGACACCACCTTCCATTATATATTTTGATATCGTAACAAATTGTTCAATTGAAGAAAGACAGATCGACAACTGTATACAACAATTCAACAATGGTTAGAATTAAACTGTTGTGTTATGAATGTAACAATGACAATTTAAATTTAACCGTCGTTACGTGATGCTAGTGATGGAGGTTCTGAGCAACCACCGTTATGTGACACATTGTTTTGATATCAAAACATCCCAGAATATTGAACCATTTTTGTAGCTCTATTTAAGTGTTGATTATGCCCTTTTTCAATTGCTATTCAGAGAGTGGAAATGCATTATGTACTAAAATTAAGCGTTAAACTGGTCATTCTGTTATCATGACATTATTTATCTACATCGAAGTCATTTTATGTAATAAATCTATGGACTTTTATTTGGCCAGTGTTTGTTTTGGAATGTACATCGGATTCAGTTTACATAAAAGCACTACAACAAAATGGATCTATCCCAATATATATTTTATGACATTGTTTTACTAATGTTATTTTAGAATACTATAACGACACAAGATAAGATAGCAAGATACTATCAATAAAATTTATATTAGTATAGTTACGCATACCAGCATTTCAAATATAGTGTTGTGATATCAATCTATCCCAACATTGTATAATTTATGTCCAAACTAATTTTGGAATACATGAGTTATTAATTCATTATTAAATGTAATATAACATATATTACAGTACTAAATTTACATTAAAAAATAATGAAATTGATGTAGTTAGAGTGATTCAAAACCAGAATTAGTGAGATGGTGTTCTCAAACCATTTTGATGTTATTATGTGTACATTAACATTACAATATAATTTTGTTATGAATCGCTATTATTTTGAATATATGTAATTAACTATTGAAATAATTATAAATTAGTAAATTTAAATTAATACACTAAGAAAAAGTATTATATAAAACAAAAAATCTAGATGTGAATTTAAATAATCAAATATAAATGCATCTAAATATTTCTTTTAGTACATAAATTAAACAAATTTATTTTTTAGAAAATATATCGTCCAAAAAATATATAAGAAAGGTGGTGTAAAATATTAAAAGATGGTCTCATGTGAGGCAGGCTAAACTTTAGGCAGGGGCCTTTATACAATTCTAGCTAAGTTCTAACTCCACTGACCTATCTCTAATAATTTTACAGGGAACTATTTATAATAACTTTACCAAGACCTATCACTAATATTTTTCCAATGGTTTTTTGTCCAATTTTCCCATCATTTTCCGCCATCTGCAAAAACAAATTGAAAACATATTTTAAAATGAAAAAATTAACATAATCATCGATCTGAAAATTATAAGCATCAGCAAAAAATAGCAAAACATCAACGAAAAAAATTTCAACTAAAAAATTGGATAAAAAATATTAAAAAACAAATAATAATAATAATAAATAGACAAAAATATTGAAAAAAATGTCGACTACAAATAACAAAAAATCATAAAAAATCAACAAATTTTCAATTACCGATTTGTTTTTTATAGAAACTATAAAAATCAACTAATATCAACCAAAAACTAAAAATATTAATTCCTATCACCTAAACTTCACCAAGAAAATGAAAAACGTCAACATAAGAAAACAACGCTACAAAAAATGAACCTATATCACCCAAAACTACAAACATCAACTCTTAATACTTAAAAGTCACCGAGAAAATGAAAAACATCAACACAAGAGGAAAAAAAGCAAAACATGTCAACCCATATAACCAAAAAAACCTACAAAAAACCGACTGATATCAATTAAAACTCATCAGAAAATGAAAACATCAACATGAGATAAAAATGAAAACATCAACAAAAAACTACGATACCTCAAGAGTATAAATTATGCGCTCATAAAATAAAAAACGGCAACAATTGTTTTTTAAAAAAAAACTACAAATATCAACCCATATCATCAAAAATCTACAAACATCAACTTCTATGACCTGAACCTCATTCGGAAAAATGAAAAACATCAGCATCAAAAAAATAACACTACAAATATCAACTCCTATTACTAAAACATAAGCCGGAAAATGAAAAATATCAATTTGAGAAAATTAAAAAACTGCAAATATCAACCAAAAAAATGACAAAACATCAACTCCTATCAATAAAATCTCACCTAAATAATGAAAAATATCAATATAAGAGGGATAAGAAAGCTACACACATCAACAAAAATGTACAATACCCGAAGAATAAAAAAAATTCAAAAAAAAGGACATCATGGGATTTGAACCCATGTATTTAACCTCAAAGTTTAGAGCAATGACCACTACACCAAAAACTCATTGTTGAAGACATAATCTATTAAATAATGTTAAACCTTAGCACAAGAACATAAAAGTTACAAAATAAAGGTCAAGTAGAGTCTCGCGAACACTAGACCTCCAACCTCAATGGGTAGGGTACTAACCACTACACCAAAGCACATTTATTTCTCAAACATTAAGTCTAGTAAATGTGAAACCTCAGCAAGTATAAAATAAAAATAAAACACAAAAATAAACCTCACCTCTCATATGTGGAAACTCAGGTCCATCACCACCGTCCGCTATTGCCGCCGTCCGCATGTGTTCGCACGCGTAACCTTATTCTATGTGCTTGACGAAAAAAATTAGAAATGCCTCATTGCCTCCCCTCATCTGCAATTACGCCCTACCTCCACCATGCCCTAGCTCCGCGATGCCTCTGTAGTTATAAACTAGCTCCGCCGGTGAGAAAAATGAAAATTGAAGGGTTGCGATCAAAGCAGAAATGATCTCGCAGCGTAATTACAGAGATGATCGAAGCAAAGACAATCTTGCTGGTGAAATTGCAGAGACGATCGAAGCAGAGATGATCTCGCTGGCATAATTGCAGAGACGATCTTGTCGGCGTAATTGCGGAGACGATCTAGCTGTTTCTGATCGAAGCTTCCAGTAGGCACCATCGCTGTCATGACACGGAATTGATTTGACAGAGAATCGTTGTCACAGAGACAAAGAAAGGCGGAGCGTTTGACAAGCTTGCCGGAGGGGAAGAAACTCCAACGAAAACCAGTGGTTTTGCGATGGAAAACAGCGATAGAGATGCCTGAAACCCAGCGGAAACTGAGGGGAAATTGGAGGATAGAGCAGATCAGTGAAATTCGGCAAAAACTGGTGAAATTCAGGTGTCAGATGGCGATTTTCGATCGGATGCAAAAAAATGGAAATGAAAATCCAAATATTTTTGTGGTATTTATAGCATTTTGATAATTGTATTGTAGGGCCCTAAATTTATTAGCATATTTTTTTTAAAAAAAACCCATCCCAAATAAAACTTCTTATTAATTGCACAATAAACCCTGGCTGAAAGTTTAGGCTGCCTAAAACAAGACTTTGTGAAATATAAAATACACACAAATATTTACTTTTAAATATGTAAATATAAGATGAGATCAAAGATTTGGGAATGTTTTTATCTCCATTTGGATCAATTTGGTGGTAAAAAATGTCACGCAATTCTGCTCTCCCATTTTCTTCCTCATTCAATAGATACTAGCTACATAGTGGTTTATGATACTACCCACTCTCCACCACCTTCTCAATATCTACTGCATTGAAAATTTTCCAATCATTTCAATCCCGCTCGATATGTTCATCATTGGTAAGTTCTCTTCATATATCCTTCTCAAATACTGTATTTTTTTAATTATTTGCACAGATCCTGTTTGTGAATGGATAGGAATTACGTACGAAGTTGTGTTTGAACTTTACTACTCCAACTGTTTTATTATTGGGTGATATCTCAGTCGAGTGATCAAGAATAACCATCAATGGAGAAGATATGGAGAACATCATGCATATATCCATTGCAAACAAAACAAAACAACTGGAAATAATTACGATACAAAAATAACAATAGACAATGGAAAAAAATCAACTGGAATGGTGAATATATTTCAGGTAATATTCTTAGTATATATATTTATACATATATATAGATTTTGCATAAATATTTTATTTTTAGGATCGTTTTTAAATTGTTGTTTGGATTGAGATTATAAGCATTTACATCCTATGTATTTTTTATATTTTGTTATGATCGTTTTTAAACTGCTGTTTGGATTGAAAGTATATGTATTTACTTCTTACGTATTTTTTATATTGTGTCTCAATGAAAAATCACATATGACTTGTATTATTGTTAAATTTATTGTTTAGTTGAACATATATAAGATATTTATACATTTCAAGTTATTAATATCACTTTTTTAATATTGGTGTGCAAAGGTCACTCGAGCTCAACCCATTTAAGAAGGGTGAAAAATCACAACATTTGAAGGATATTATTCTTCGTTTTATTATTATTTTTTAGTTATAATTAGATTAGGGTCATTTATTGTTTAAAACTGGTTGTTTTGGATAATTCAAAACTTTAGTGTTTCTAGATTTGACTATTTCAATTTAGTTTGTATTTTTATCAAAGTTTATGATTATTTGTTGATTAGATTTGTGGTTCCTATAAATTTTGAGGTTTAATTGATTTTTGCTTGCGATTATTTTTTATTATTCTTGCGGGCGATTATTGTCGTTATTATTGTTGATTATATCAACCCATGACACTAACCATAGTCATGTTACTATACATATACGAACACATGAACATGTGAGTTTACTATATATATATATATATATATTCATACACATCCATGTGTGGGTAATGAAAGCATAATCAGACATTATAATCAATCATTTTAATTTTTAATAAATAATTATTTATAACCACACTTTATACCTATCCCAACACCTCCGTTAATCACATTTAGAATCAACATGGGGATAGCTCAAATGTTGTTATAAATTCCTTATTCTAACAATTATTAATGTGTGTAAAGCTAATTTTTGGTGTAACGATGTTCTGAATTTGGAACATTGAGGGCGAAAGTACATCTCGCTCATGTTTCTAATTTTATTTCAGTACAACAATCTTAAACTTATTAAATCGACTATTGGAATCCATTTTTGCATTTACTTAACATGGAGACTCGCAATCATGGTAAATTTGATACTGAGTCCATCAACTTGTACACATTTGTCTTTTTCGATCGCGTACTATAATAACACCACAATGTGTAAATATGACATTACAATCCCATCATCAATACCAAAATGAGTAAAATTGGTTTAAAATTTCATTAATACTTGGGTATGTAATAGAGACATTTTTAGGGATCACATTGGTACAATGTGACATGTTCTGCATTTTCATCTCTACTCTCGTTCTTCACATAAAGCAAGCTCAATCCCTTTCTCCCAAAGGTAAATTTTTTGCTCTGCCCTCAATTCCTTCACATGTGTCTGTAGGGCTCATTTGGCTATTGAATCAAGAAAATATTTGCTTCCACTTCCACAAAAATCATTTCTCGATTCATACACACAAACACGATAAAATTAAACATCTCAAAGATAAAAACCATGGACAATAATGAATGGTGTATAATTCAATACCTGACCATGACAATGCCTGTATCTATGAAGCTCTAGCCCTTTATTCACCTCTTGGCACTGCCCCTGGAACCAACTTGACCTTGATTTATTTTTATTTGTATATAATTCTAATACCTTCAAGTCAATCCACTTTTTATCGTAGAACTCAAGGCGTATTGGGCGGTCTATAGGTACATCACCGTGCTCTTTGATCATCCTGGTGACCAAACACCCGTAAGGGAATTCCTTATTCGCAGTGCTAGTGGCTTTGTTCATGTAGGATAATAATACGAACCCATGATTCAAAATTTTTTCTCCATAGTATAATAAAGATCACAAGTCTTCCAATGATGGGTTTGCACACATACCGCACGGATGGAAGCACATTCATGGAAAGCCACTCAAAACCCAACATTTGTTCCACGGTCAACACCTAAAATTCATTTTTTTTAAGGACCTAAAAATCATATGTGTTCGCTTTCCAAGCCTTGTCACCCTGTATCCTGAAATACATATGCCCAGTTTCTATGGGATACAGTGGTTTCCGATCTTAGTTGGGCAAGATTGTTAATGGAAAATCTCATAAGGGTCATCCAAGATAGTGAGGCGTAAAAAAACTATGGTCAATCCAGGGACACCCTAACATAAAATTTATCGTGAATTTACTAACAATCACCAGTAGTTCCATTAGCCTTTGTTACCCTATCATTGTCACAGATTTTTAGTTTAATTTAATTCAACTAATTTTAGTATAATGAAATTTAGCATAATCTATTAATTTTGTTACTTCCTCTGTCCCAAAATTAATAGCACAAATTTTCCCATTAAATATTCTCCGCTTCCTAAATAAGAATTTTTAGCAGTTCACTAAACACGAAAAAGGTGCTTAATTTATAAGATAAACACTTATAAACTCTTTCAAACACACATGTAGCCTACTAGATGTTTAGAAAAAAAAAGTCTTTTATAATTGTTAAGGTAATAGTATCATGTTTTATTAAAATGTTCATAAAACTATTTCTTCTTTATTATTGTTCTATTTTTCTATGTTTAGCATCATAGCTTTCATATGCAGTTGAGGTTGAACAATAAAATTTAATATTGAAATTTCAAGAGACAAAGTTTAATGAGTGGTGAGAGTTTTAAATAAAAAAAGATTTATCCTAGTGCTGAAGTTTGCTTTTCTTTGAAAATGTAGAATTTGAATTTTAAGTTGTATGATGCATTTGTAGCACTGAAACACTTCTTACAGGCCATGTAGTGATAGGTTTTTAGTACATCTTTAAAGAAAATTGTCACTCTTGTTATAACCACCTAAGAGATATACACTGAACATTTTTCTTAAATATAGGTGATGGAAAAATAAATAATTTAGTAAAATAAAAATCTACTAGCTTTTGATGTAGCTGAATATTTGCAACTTAAATGTACGTAAATAACTTTCTTTGTTTGAATTCAGGTTGTTTTTAAATTACAATTGGAAGCCGCGTAATATTTATAACACGAATATTTTAATGTTAAAGAAGATAATAGACGTGTAAAAGTAATTAAAACCACTAGTGCAAAATGGGCCATTAACGACGCGAATGAGCTAGCGGTGTTTTTGTAAACCACCTCAGCACCACTGTCCATTATATATTTCGATATCGTAACAATTTGTTGCACAGAAAAAAGACAGATCGACAACTGCATGCAATAATTCAACAATGGTTAGAAATAAACTGTTGTGTTATGTATGTAACAGTGTCAGTCTAAATTTAATTGTCCTTATGTGATGCTAGCGATGGAAGTTCTAAGCAACCATGGAGTTATGACACATTTTTTTGACATCAAAATATCACTAATATTGAGTCATTTTTGTAGCTCTATTTAAGTGCTAATTATGCCCTTCTTGTAATTTCAGTTCAGACAACAAAAATGCATTATGTACTAAAATTAAGCGTTACGATTATTCCGTTATCATAACATTATTATTTTTTTGAAGTAGATATCTGCATATAAGAAAAGGATGATTTATAGTTGAGAACACGTTCCTGTCATCGAACTGGTGTTCCAAAGGCTTAACCTAAATTAGAATCATTTTATCTAATAAATCTATGAAATTTTATTTGACAAGTGTTTTGTTTTGGAATGTACATTTGGAAAGTGTTTGTTTGGGAATGTACATCGGATTCGGAACACAGTAATGTTCTAAATTTGGAACATTGAGGGCGAAAGTACATCTTGCTGTTGTTTCTAATTTCCGATTTCAGTACAGCAATTGTAAACTTATTACAACGATTATTGGAATCCATGTTTGTATTTACTTAACATGGTGACTCACAATCACAGTAAACTTGATACTGAGTCAATCGACTTGTACACATTTGTCTTTTTCGATCACGTACTGTAACAACACCACAATGTGTAAATGTGACCTTACAATCCCATTATCAATCCCGGAATGAGTAAAATCGATTTACATTTTCACTAATACTTGGGTACGTAATATAGACATTTTAGGGATCACATAGGTACGATGTGACATGTTCTGCATCTTCGTCCTCTTCATCTCTGCTAGATGAAGAGAGATGTCAAAAATCTGGCTCCTCTCCTTCTTCACTTAAAGCAATTCCAATCCCTTTCTCCTGAAGGTAAATTTTTTGCTCAGTCTTTGATTCCTTCACATGTATTTGTAAGGCCTCCATTTGGCTATTGAAGTAAGAAAACATCTGCTTCCACTTCCACAAAAATCCTTTCTCGAGTCCCACAAGCAAACACGATAAAATTCAACATTTTAAATATAAACTTCAAGATTTTAATTATAAAATTCATCGAAAATAAGGAATGGTACATGATTAAATATCTGCCAATGACGATGCCTTTACCTCTGAAGGTCTAGCTCTTTTTGCATCTCTAGGCGTTGCCCTCGGAACCAACTTCACCTTGTATTTGTTTGTATTCATTTATAATTCTAAAGCCTTCAGGTCAATCTATTTTTTATTGTAGTATTCAAGGATGAATGGGCGATCTATAGGTACACCACCGTGCTTTTTGATCATCCTGGTGACCAAACACCGGTAAGGAAAATCCTTCTTCACAGTGCCAACGACTTTGTTCATGTAGGACAATATTATGAACTCAGGATTCAATGGTTTCTTCTCCATAATCTAATCGGAGATCAGAAGGCTTCCAATGATTGGTTTGCACACATACCCTCCGGATGGAAGCACATTCATGGAAACCCACTCAAAAACCAACTTTTGCTCGACGGTCAACACCTAAAAATCATATTTTTTTTCTCTTTCCCAACCCTGCCACCCGGTATCCTGAAATACATATGCCCAATTTCTATGGGATATAGTGGTTGGGGACTGTCTTAACTAGCTAAGATTGTTAATGGAAAATCTCATAAGGGTCATCCAAGATATTGAGGCGTAAAAAACTAGGGTCACCGGTAGTGAATTTATCATGAATTTAATAACATTTACCGGTAGTTCACTAACCTTAGTTACCCTATCATTGTCACAGAATTTTCTCAAGTTTGCATAAAGTTGTATAACTTCATTTGGGTGAGTTGGACTATCCATCGTAATTAGGTTATGCGAATAATTGGGGTGGAAGTAATCCAATGTTTTTCCAAAATGTAAGTCAAATACGGAATTGGGGTTCAGCTTCTTGGTTGCAGTGCATTTCTGGCATAACCATTAAACATAACGCTTCTCTACTTCCTTGTTCAAGAATTCCCGACTAGCTAGGCGCTTCGGAGAATGCTCGTGGTCTCTTTTTCTTCAGTTGTACCGCATTGGAATCCTTTTCCTCATAACAAGGATTTATTTTTATCCTTCTAGGCTTTGATTCTAGGTATCCTCAATAACCCCCAAAAAGCTAAAAGAGTCTACGAAGGGCATATGCCAAGGGGTGGCCTTCTCGGGGTGGATGGGTTTTTCAAGACTTAAACCCGAAGTGCCTCTCGATGGATCTCCAGCAAGAAGGACCTTTGTTATGAATGATATTTCATGCATAAACATCTCCTATGGTGATGTTTAGATTTCTCAGGCAATCGATTTTTCCAAATCATCGAAGCCTAAGAGGACATGTGTCGGAAAAGGAATTATAGAGGTGTTAGCCATGTATGAAGCTCCATTAATTATATAGAGAAAAGATTCTCCCATGTATGCACGTCTTTCAATTATTCTTCAGTTTCCAAGGTAATGATTAACTTTTGAAAATTGTAATCTAACCCCTATAACTCCCCGCCTTTCCATTTCTGACCTTTTCCACTTCATTTTTGCAGGTAATAGAGGCAAACTCCAAAGACCTCAGAGCATACACACATTTGCAACTCCCCAGATCTTCGACCACTTCCAGCATTATCAATCCCTTGCATCTGCTCATTAACAATTAAGTATCCCATCAATCCCTCTCAAAAATATTCTTCTCGTAAATTTCAAGATCATGTCCTTAGCACCATCATCTTCCGGGGGAAGCAAAGAAGTTACCCCCAACCCCTTCACATACTCCTTATCTAGATGATTCCCTGTATATGTACTACCGGTCAGCGGAAGAAGAATGAGAGTTTCAATCAGTGGATAGGCTAGAGAGGGTTTTTATGGAAGTTAGTGGTCGTGAAGATCATCCGGCTAATTCTGCTGATGAGGGTGAAATTCAAAGCTTAAGTTTACCGCTGGAAGAGATGGTTCAGATCGGATGTTCTCAAAGGTGTTAGCCAGAGGAAAAATAGATCATCAACGAAGAGATCCTCGTAGAAGCAAGCATGGCCTGATGAACTTTAGATGCAAAAACGGTGATATGTTTGAGGGTGCAATATTTCTGGTGAGGTTTTCGTTATTAGAAGTATAATATTATATTTGGTTTGGTCGTGGCAGATGAATATTCCTATATCGTAACTTAAATCACCTTTAATATCAAAATAAAATGAATATAATTATGTTGTTATCCTCTGCCGCAAAATAAGCACCGGCCTCGGAAGTGACCAAGACTTTATGTCAAATCTTAACCGATATAACTTCATACGCAGAAATCAAAATTCAATGAAATAGTGGCTGACAATAGTCCATATAATTGAGAAAATATGTCTCCACAAATCATTACACTAGGTCGGGATAAGTTCAGATTTTAGAAGTATAATATGTTCTTTTTTATTGAGTAGTTAATTCTACATCACCTACACACCGAGCACAACTTCGATATTGGAACTAGTAACGTACTTGAATCAATGCACAGCTAAGGACCACCATGTAACCTCCCTATAAAAATTACTGATCTATTTAACCCCGCATTGCGCCCCAAAAATCTAACCAACCCACTCTATCTAAATAATTGTTCTTCCATATTACAATTTTCTTTGTCCACACTGAACCACCAATTTTATTGCATGGATTCATCACAGCGGGAGGACATTCAAAATATTTTCGTAGGTAATTTCTCAACTGTTTTGGTCTTGGATCTGAAGAAGTGGTTCATTTTGGTATTTTATTTTATGAAATTGTTAGTTAAATGTAGCTATATATGTTAATAGAGCTTCCATTGCAGCTAATATAATTTGGCATAGCAGTTCATTTTTACACCTTATATGATAATTTTGGATTTTGCGGTACGCGCTAGAACTTCGTTCTTTCTCGTGTTCGTTGTAAATAGAAATAGTAGTTGGGTTTGTGTAGGTGGAATTCATTCCATTCAAGGATGCAATTACAAAGAAAAACCAACCATGGAATACAAGATAGTTCGAAACCAAGTTGTCATTTGGCTCAACAATATTGTGAGAGCAAGAAATGGAATCAGAGGTAAAATATTTCATTTGGGAAGATCTAAAAATCCATATATTTGTGACCTAGTGATGTTGACTAACTTTAAGAATACCCTTGTTTGTTGTCAATGTTAGGTATGCTTGTAAACCTAGTGTACAAGGTGATGGCGTCCTTAGTTGGTTACTCCAATTCTCCATGATAGGTTGGAGGATGACTATCTCACAATGTCCCTTACAATATACTTCTATACCATTTACTTTTGTTCATTTACAATACCCATATTATGTAATTGAATCTGTATACAATGCTAAGAGTTTTATTATAACTTCTTGTCACTAGTGGTTCCTATAGATATTGTTCTTCATTTTGTTTGCTTGTAAAGCACAAGGTGTTATGAAAATGATTTTAGTTTCGATACACATGTGTGTTTGTAGCCACATCACAATCACTATGGGCTACTTCTTATATGTAAAATTAGAAAATGACTACAATTTCTGACAGAAGAACTGAAATCTTAACTATCATCGGATCTACATGAAAATGTTTGAGAAATAAATTTCACCTAAGTTCTGATATCACAACTAATACTTCTATAGCCACACCAACTAATCGATCACCCTATCAACAATTGAAATTGGACAATTGGACGGTGTTAAAAATGGGAATCACGGCAGTATAAACGCTGTGATATATTTTTTTTTTTAATTAAAAACATTATATGAACTGAACCAAGAGTTAATATAAGTCTCACTAGTTGGAGAGCTTGATTGTGCACTTCTGCTAGAGTGCTTCTGCTTTCCTTCCTGACATAGAAACTAGAGAAATTAACACTAACATAAAACAGTATCTCATTAACTAGATTCTTGAACTCCCATTGTGTTGAACAGTGGCGGAACTAGACCATATTTTCAGGAGGGGCGGGGCTGGGCTAGGAGGGGCGGGGCTGGGGCGGGCTTCATATATAGTCCTCAGTCACCGGAGTTTGGGGGGCAGCCGCACCGGCTCGCCCCCCAATTCCGCCGGTGGTGTTGAAAGTTGATCATTTAATGATGATTCCAGAGTTATATAATCAGTGAATATGGTGATCCCATATTTGTATAGCCTGGCAGTTGCCTGAATCTCTCTCCAGCAAGTTTGTGCTTATTCTTGAATGGGGGAAGTTGCAATGAAGAAATATGAACATGTATTGGTGATGGATGACCTTTTCTCATCCCTATATTTGATTTTTCATGATCCTGCTCCTACAGATTTACCTTTCTGTAATGAACCATCAAAATATAAGGAAACTAGTGTACGGGGATAGTAGGACTGTCTTTGTGGATGAGCAGCATTAGATGAAAATTCATTGCTATCTTGAGCTTCATGTACCTGATCATTATTGTCATCTTCATAATGCATATATCTCCGATAAAAGTTGAAAGCTTCTTTGGATATCTCCCAAATTTTTATGGGAGAAATATCTTCATTTTTTATGGTTTTGTAGATTCCGTTCTTCCAAATCTCCCAGAGAGTATAGGCGGATAATTGCAGAAGGTGTGGGTAATTCGTCTGGATATTTCAAAAGGCAGGAAGAGATGTTATATATGCTCCTGCGCCAATCCACATATGTTACACCATGGATCATCAATCATCTCTCTTTTGTGCTTATTCACTTGAGCAGGGATAAGTGTTGTAGTAACGTTAAATTCTAGACTTTGTTCCACATTTTTCGTTCTGCATCTATACCTCCTTGCATCTAAATCTGTTGATATGACGATAAGGTATTCATATCAATATGATAGCACTTTTTGAATGTGCATCTTCCATCTGCATTATCCTTTCACAAGGGCTGGTCCTTTCACGTGGGTATTTTATTCAAATGTAAGGAAAAAATGTGAGGGACAACTTGTGTTGGAAATAATGATCTGACTAGTGAATATTTATATTCACCGGGTCGACCAAGTACACTTCTGAAGATATTTGTCTTTATAAACCCGTGTTAGTAAACTCAGATCATCAACCACAATTTTCCATACATGTTTGGCCAATAATGCTTTGTTCATTCCACAGGACGACTGATACCTAAGCAGGGGCGGATCCAGAAAATTATCAATGGGGTAACCACTAATATAAAAAATATATATATATACTTAATATTAATGGCAAATTTTTTTTACATGGGTAACCTAATACTAATTCCCCCCTATT